>CM041808.1:31661717-31729216 GCA_023376895.1 Aspiorhynchus laticeps | reverse complement strand
TTAAAATTGCATTAAGCAACTTTCTCTCACTGAGAAAGAAGCTTTTCAGCATCTGTGGCCTTGCATTTGCTTAGTTGCACTAAACACAGCTTTAGTGTTCATAGAAGCTCTAAACTATTTATTCTGTGCATTGAAGCTCTAACATGACTTGCTCTGCAAAAAAGCTCTAACGCATGAAAATCTGTCTTCTGCATTGCAAATAACATTTCATTTCATGAGAACGAAATATTTTCCATGCACTTGAGCTTTACTTTTAAAAATGCATTAAGCAACTTTCTCTCGCTGAGAAAGAAGCTTTTCAGCATCTGTGGCCTTGCATTTGCTTAGTTGCATTAAACACAGCATTAGTGTTCATAGAAGCTCTAAACTAGTGATTCGGTGCATTGAAGCTCTAACATGACTTGCTCTGCAAAAAATCTCAAATACATGAAAATCTGTCTTCTGCATTGTAAATATCATTTCATTTCATGAGAAAGAAACATCTTTCATGTACTTGAGCTTTACTCTTAAAATTGCATTGAGCAACTTTCTCTCGCTGAGAAAGCTTTTCAGCATCCGTGGCCTAGCATTCTCTTAATGTGCTTAATTGCACTAAACACAGCGTTAGTGTTCTTAGAAGCTCTAAACTAGTGATTATGTGCATTGAAGCTCTAACATGACTTGCTCTGCAAAAAAGCTCAAACACATGAAAATCTGTCTTCTGCATTGCAAATAACATTTCATTTCATGAGAAAGAAACATCTTTCATGTACTTGAGCTTTACTCTTAAAATTGCAGTAAGCAACTTTCTCTCACTGAGAAATAAGCTTTTCAGCATCCGTGGCCATGTATTCTCTTCATTTGATTAGTTGCACTAAACACAGCATCAGTGTTCTTAGAAGCTCTAAACTAGTGATTATGTGCATTGAAGCTCTAACATGACTTGCGCTGCAAAAAAGCTCTAACAATGAAAATCTGTCTTCTGCATTGCAAATAACATTTCATTTCATGTGAACGAAACTTCTTCCATGCACTTGAGCTTTACTTTTAAAATTGCATTAAGCAACGTTCTCTCACTGAGAAAGAAGCTTTTCAGCATCTGTGGCCTTGCATTTGCTTAGCTGCACTAAACACAGCATTAGTGTTCTTAGAAACTCTAAACTATTGATTCTGTGCATTGAAGCTCTAACATGACTTGCTCTGCAAAAAAGCTCTAACACATGAAAATCTGTCTTCTGCATTGCAAATAACATTTCATTTCATGAGAAAGAAACATCTTTCATGTACTTGAGCTTTACTCTTAAAATTGCATTAAGCAACTTTCTCTCACTGAGAAATAATCTTTTCAGCATCTGTGCCCTTGCATACTCTTCATTTGCAAAAAAGCTCAAACACTTGAAAGTCTGTTTTCTGAATTGCAAATAACATTTCATTTCACGAGAAAGAAACTCTTTCATGTACTTGAGCTTTACTCTTAAAATTGCATGAAGCAACTTTCTCTGCTGAGAGTGTACTTGCTGAAACATGAAAATTTGTCTTCTGCATTGCAAATAACATTTAATTTCATGATAAAGAAACATCTTTCATGTACTTGAGCTTTACTCTTAAAATTGCATTAAGCAACTTTCTCTCACTGAGAAAGAAGCTTTTCAGCATCTGTGGCCTTGCATTTGCTTAGTTGCACTAAACACAGCATTAGTGTTCATAGAAGCTCTAAACTATTGATTCTGTGCATTGAAGCTCTAACATGACTTGCTCTGCAAAAAAGCTCTAACACATGAAAATCTGTCTTCTGCATTGCAAATAACATTTCATTTCATGAGAACGAAACATTTTCCATGCACTTGAACTTTATTTTTAAAATTGCATTAAGCAACTTTCTCTCACTGAGAAAGAAGCTTTTCAGCATCTGTTGCCTTGCATTTGCTTAGTTGCACTAAACACAGCATAAGTGTTCTTAGAAGCTCTAAACTAGTGATTATGTGCATTGAAGCTCTAATATGACTTGCTCTGCAAAAAAGCTCTAACACATGAAAATCTGTCTTCTGCATTGCAAATAACATTTCATTTCATGTGAACGAAACTTCTTCCATGCACTTGAGCTTTACTTTTAAAATTGCAATAAGCAACGTTCTCTCACTGAGAAAGAAGCTTTTCAGCATCTGTGGCCTTGCATTTGCTTAGCTGCACTAAACACAGCATTAGTGTTCTTAGAAACTCTAAACTATTGATTCTGTGCATTGAAGCTCTAACATGACTTGCTCTGCAAAAAAGCTCTAACACATGAAAATCTGTCTTCTGCATTGCAAATAACATTTCATTTCATGAGAAAGAAACATCTTTCATGTACTTGAGCTTTACTCTTAAAATTGCATTAAGCAACTTTCTCTCACTGAGAAATAATCTTTTCAGCATCTGTGCCCTTGCATACTCTTCATTTGCAAAAAAGCTCAAACACTTGAAAGTCTGTTTTCTGAATTGCAAATAACATTTCATTTCACGAGAAAGAAACATCTTTCATGTACTTGAGCTTTACTCTTAAAATTGCATGAAGCAACTTTCTCTCGCTGAGAGTGTACTTGCTGAAACATGAAAATTTGTCTTCTGCATTGCAAATAACATTTAATTTCATGATAAAGAAATATCTTTCATGTACTTGAGCTTTACTCTTAAAATTGCATTAAGCAACTTTCTCTCACTGAGAAAGAAGCTTTTCAGCATCTGTGGCCTTGCATTTGCTTAGTTGCACTAAACACAGCATTAGTGTTCTTAGAAGCTCTAAACTATTGATTCTGTGCATTGAAGCTCTAACATGACTTGCTCTGCAAAAAAGCTCTAACACATGAAAATCTGTCTTCTGCATTGCAAATAACATTTCATTTCATGAGAACGAAACATTTTCCATGCACTTGAACTTTATTTTTAAAATTGCATTAAGCAACTTTCTCTCACTGAGAAAGAAGCTTTTCAGCATCTGTTGCCTTGCATTTGCTTAGTTGCACTAAACACAGCATTAGTGTTCTTAGAAGCTCTAAACTAGTGATTATGTGCATTGAAGCTCTAATATGACTTGCTCTGCAAAAAAGCTCTAACACATGAAAATCTGTCTTCTGCATTGCAAATAACATTTCATTTCATGAGAACGAAATATTTTCCATGCAATGAGCTTTACTTTTAAAATTGCATTAAGCAACTTTCTCTCACTGAGAAAGAAGCTTTTCAGCATCTGTGGCCTTGCATTTGCTTAGTTGCACTAAACACAGCTTTAGTGTTCATAGAAGCTCTAAACTATTTATTCTGTGCATTGAAGCTCTAACATGACTTGCTCTGCAAAAAAGCTCTAACACATGAAAATCTGTCTTCTGCATTGCAAATAACATTTCATTTCATGAGAACGAAATATTTTCCATGCACTTGAGCTTTACTTTTAAAATGCATTAAGCAACTTTCTCTCACTGAGAAAGAAGCTTTTCAGCATCTGTGGCCTTGCATTTGCTTAGTTGCATTAAACACAGCATTAGTGTTCATAGAAGCTCTAAACTAGTGATTCGGTGCATTGAAGCTCTAACATGACTTGCTCTGCAAAAAATCTCAAATACATGAAAATCTGTCTTCTGCATTGCAAATAACATTTCATTTCATGAGAAAGAAACATCTTTCATGTACTTGAGCTTTACTCTTAAAATTGCATTAAGCAACTTTCTCTCACTGAGAAAGAAGCTTTTCAGCATCTGTGGCCTTGCATTCTCTTAATGTGCTTAATTGCACTAAACACAGCGTTAGTGTTCTTAGAAGCTCTAAACTAGTGATTATGTGCATTGAAGCTCTAACATGACTTGCTCTGCAAAAAAGCTCAAACACATGAAAATCTGTCTTCTGCATTGCAAATAACATTTCATTTCATGAGAAAGAAACATCTTTCATGTACTTGAGCTTTACTCTTAAAATTGCAGTAAGCAACTTTCTCTCACTGAGAAATAAGCTTTTCAGCATCCGTGGCCATGTATTCTCTTCATTTGATTAGTTGCACTAAACACAGCATTAGTGTTCTTAGAAGCTCTAAACTAGTGATTATGTGCATTGAAGCTCTAACTTGACTTGCTGCAAAAAAGCTCTAACATGAAAATCTGTCTTCTGCATTGCAAATAACATTTCATTTCATGTGAACGAAACTTCTTCCATGCACTTGAGCTTTACTTTTAAAATTGCATTAAGCAACGTTCTCTCACTGAGAAAGAAGCTTTTCAGCATCTGTGGCCTTGCATTTGCTTAGCTGCACTAAACACAGCATTAGTGTTCTTAGAAACTCTAAACTATTGATTCTGTGCATTGAAGCTCTAACATGACTTGCTCTGCAAAAAAGCTCTAACACATGAAAATCTGTCTTCTGCATTGCAAATAACATTTCATTTCATGAGAACGAAACATTTTCCATGCACTTGAACTTTATTTTTAAAATTGCATTAAGCAACTTTCTCTCACTGAGAAAGAAGCTTTTCAGCATCTGTGGCCTTGCATTTGCTTAGTTGCACTAAACACAGCATTAGTGTTCTCAGAAGCTGTAAACTAGTGATTCTGTGCATTGGAGCTCTAACATAACTTGCTCTGCAAAAAAGCTCTAACACATGAAAATATGTCTTCTGCATTGCAAATAACATTTCATTTCATGAGAAAGAAACATCTTTCATGTACTTGAGCTTTGCTCTTAAAATTGCATTAACCAACTTTCTCTCACTGAGAAATAAGCTTTTGAGCATCTGTGGCCTTGCCTTCTCTTAATTTGCTTTGTTGCACTAAACACAGCATTAGTGTTCTCAGAAGCTCTAAACTAGTGATTCTGTGCATTGGAGCTCTAACATAACTTTCTCTGCAAAAAAGCTCTAACACATGAAAATCTGTCTTCTGCATTGCAAATAACATTTCATTTCATGAGAAAGAAACATCCTTCATGTACTTGAGCTTTGCTCTTGAAATTGCATTAACCAACTTTCTCTCACTGAGTAATAAGCTTTTCAGCATCTGTGGCCTTGCCTTCTCTTAATTTGCTTTGTTGCACTAAACACAGCATTAGTGTTCTCAGAAGCTGTAAACTAGTGATTCTGTGCATTGGAGCTCTAACATAACTTGCTCTGCAAAAAAGCTCTAACACATGAAAATCTGTCTTCTGCATTGCAAATAACATTTCATTTCATGAGAAAGAAATATTTTTCATATACTTGAACTTTGCTCTTGAAATTGCATTAACCAACTATCTCTCAATGAGAAACATCTTTCATGTACTTGAGCTTTGCTCTTAAAATTGCATTAACCAACTTTCTCTCACTGAGAAATAAGCTTTTGAGCATCTGTGGCCTTGGCTTCTCTTAATTTGCTTTGTTGCACTAAACACAGCATTAGTGTTCTCAGAAGCTGTAAACTAGTGATTCTGTGCATTGGAGCTCTAACATAACTTGCTCTGCAAAAAAGCTCTAACACATGAAAATCTGTCTTCTGCATTGCAAATAACATTTCATTTCATGAGAAAGAAACATCTTTCATGTACTTGAGCTTTGCTCTTAAAATTGCATTAACCAACTTTCTCTCACTGAGAAATAAGCTTTTGAGCATCTGTGGCCTTGCCTTCTCTTAATTTGCTTTGTTGCACTAAACACAGCATTAGTGTTCTCAGAAGCTGTAAACTAGTGATTCTGTGCATTGGAGCTCTAACATAACTTTCTCTGCAAAAAAGCTCTAACACATGAAAATCTGTCTTCTGCATTGCAAATAACATTTCATTTCATGAGAAAGAAACATCTTTCATGTACTTGAGCTTTGCTCTTAAAATTGCATTAACCAACTTTCTCTCACTGAGAAATAAGCTTTTGAGCATCTGTGGCTTTGCCTTTCTCTAATTTGCTTTGTTGCACTAAACACAGCATTAGTGTTCTCAGAAGCTGTAAACTAGTGATTCTGTGCATTGGAGCTCTAACATAACTTGCTCTGCAAAAAAGCTCTAACACATGAAAATCTGTCTTCTGCATTGCAAATAACATTTCATTTCATGAGAAAGAAACATCTTTCATGTACTTGAGCTTTGCTCTTGAAATTGCATTAACCAACTTTCTCTCACTGAGAAATAAGCTTTTCAGCATCTGTGGCCTTGCCTTCTCTTAATTTGCTTTGTTGCACTAAACACAGCATTAGTGTTCTCAGAAGCTGTAAACTAGTGATTCTGTGCATTGGAGCTCTAACATAACTTGCTCTGCAAAAAAGCTCTAACACATGAAAATCTGTCTTCTGCATTGCAAATAACATTTCATTTCATGAGAAAGAAACATCTTTCATGTACTTGAGCTTTGCTCTTAAAATTGCATTAACCAACTTTCTCTCACTGAGAAATAAGCTTTTGAGCATCTGTGGCCTTGCCTTCTCTTAATTTGCTTTGTTGCACTAAACACAGCATTAGTGTTCTCAGAAGCTCTAAACTAGTGATTCTGTGCATTGGAGCTCTAACATAACTTTCTCTGCAAAAAAGCTCTAACACATGAAAATCTGTCTTCTGCATTGCAAATAACATTTCATTTCATGAGAAAGAAACATCTTTCATGTACTTGAGCTTTGCTCTTAAAATTGCATTAACCAACTTTCTCTCACTGAGAAATAAGCTTTTGAGCATCTGTGAGCTTGCCTTCTCTTAATTTGCTTTGTTGCACTAAACACAGCATTAGTGTTCTCAGAAGCTCTAAACTAGTGATTCTGTGCATTGGAGCTCTAACATAACTTCTCTGCAAAAAAGCTCTAACACATGAAAATCTGTCTTCTGCATTGCAAATAACATTTCATTTCATGAGAAAGAAACATCTTTCATGTACTTGAGCTTTGCTCTTAAAATTGCATTAACCAACTTTCTCTCACTGAGAAATAAGCTTTTGAGCATCTGTGGCCTTGCCTTCTCTTAATTTGCTTTGTTGCACTAAACACAGCATTAGTGTTCTCAGAAGCTGTAAACTAGTGATTCTGTGCATTGGAGCTCTAACATAACTTGCTCTGCAAAAAAGCTCTAACACATGAAAATCTGTCTTCTGCATTGCAAATAACATTTCATTTCATGAGAAAGAAACATCTTTCATGTACTTGAGCTTTGCTCTTAAAATTGCATTAACCAACTTTCTCTCACTGAGAAATAAGCTTTTGAGCATCTGTGGCCTTGCCTTCTCTTAATTTGCTTTGTTGCACTAAACACAGCATTAGTGTTCTCAGAAGCTCTAAACTAGTGATTCTGTGCATTGGAGCTCTAACATAACTTTTCTCTGCAAAAAAGCTCTAACACATGAAAATCTGTCTTCTGCATTGCAAATAACATTTCATTTCATGAGAAAGAAACATCTTTCATGTACTTGAGCTTTGCTCTTAAAATTGCATTAACCAACTTTCTCTCACTGAGAAATAAGCTTTTGAGCATCTGTGGCTTTGCCTTCTCTTAATTTGCTTTGTTGCACTAAACACAGCATTAGTGTTCTCAGAAGCTGTAAACTAGTGATTCTGTGCATTGGAGCTCTAACATAACTTGCTCTGCAAAAAAGCTCTAACACATGAAAATCTGTCTTCTGCATTGCAAATAACATTTCATTTCATGAGAAAGAAATATCTTTCATGTACTTGAGCTTTGCTCTTGAAATTGCATTAACCAACTTTCTCTCACTGAGAAATAAGCTTTTGAGCATCTGTGGCCTTGCCTTCTCTTAATTTGCTTTGTTGCACTAAACACAGCATTAGTGTTCTCAGAAGCTCTAAACTAGTGATTCTGTGCATTGGAGCTCTAACATAACTTTCTCTGCAAAAAAGCTCTAACACATGAAAATCTGTCTTCTGCATTGCAAATAACATTTCATTTCATGAGAAAGAAACATCTTTCATGTACTTGAGCTTTGCTCTTAAAATTGCATTAACCAACTTTCTCTCACTGAGAAATAAGCTTTTGAGCATCTGTGGCCTTGCCTTCTCTTAATTTGCTTTGTTGCACTAAACACAGCATTAGTGTTCTCAGAAGCTCTAAACTAGTGATTCTGTGCATTGGAGCTCTAACATAACTTTCTCTGCAAAAAAGCTCTAACACATGAAAATCTGTCTTCTGCATTGCAAATAACATTTCATTTCATGAGAAAGAAACATCTTTCATGTACTTGAGCTTTGCTCTTAAAATTGCATTAACCAACTTTCTCTCACTGAGAAATAAGCTTTTGAGCATCTGTGGCCTTGCCTTCTCTTAATTTTCTTTGTTGCACTAAAGACAGCATTAGTGTTCTCAGAAGCTCCAAAGTAGTGTTTCATGAGAAAGAAACATCTTTCATGTACTTGAGCTTTGCTCTTAAAATTGCATAAACCAACTTTCTCTCACTGAGAAATAATCTTTTGAGCATCTGTGGCTTTGCCTTCTCTTAATTTGCTTTGTTGCACTAAACTCAGCATTAGTGTTCTCAGAAGCTGTAAACTAGTGATTCTGTGCATTGGAGCTCTAACATAACTTGCTCTGCAAAAAAGCTCTAACACATTAAAATCTGTCTGTGCATTGCAAATAACATTTCATTTCATGAGAAAAAATATTTTTCATATACTTGAGCTTTGCTCTTGAAATTGCATTAACCAACTTTCTCTCATGAGAAAAATCTTTCATGTACTTGAGCTTTGCTCTTAAAATTGCATTAACCAACTTTCTCTCACTGAGAAATAAGCTTTTGAGCATCTGTGGCCTTGCCTTCTCTTAATTTGCTTTGTTGCACTAAACACAGCATTAGTGTTCTCAGAAGCTCTAAACTAGTGATTCTGTGCATTGGAGCTCTAACATAACTTTCTCTGCAAAAAAGCTCTAACACATGAAAATCTGTCTTCTGCATTGCAAATAACATTTCATTTCATGAGAAAGAAACATCTTTCATGTACTTGAGCTTTGCTCTTAAAATTGCATTAACCAACTTTCTCTCACTGAGAAATAAGCTTTTGAGCATCTGTGGCCTTGCCTTCTCTTAATTTGCTTTGTTGCACTAAACACAGCATTAGTGTTCTCAGAAGCTGTAAACTAGTGATTCTGTGCATTGGAGCTCTAACATAACTTGCTCTGCAAAAAAGCTCTAACACATGAAAATCTGTCTTCTGCATTGCAAATAACATTTCATTTCATGAGAAAGAAACATCTTTCATGTACTTGAGCTTTGCTCTTAAAATTGCATTAACCAACTTTCTCTCACTGAGAAATAAGCTTTTGAGCATCTGTGGCCTTGCCTTCTCTTAATTTGCTTTGTTGCACTAAACACAGCATTAGTGTTCTCAGAAGCTCTAAACTAGTGATTCTGTGCATTGGAGCTCTAACATAACTTTCTCTGCAAAAAAGCTCTAACACATGAAAATCTGTCTTCTGCATTGCAAATAACATTTCATTTCATGAGAAAGAAACATCTTTCATGTACTTGAGCTTTGCTCTTAAAATTGCATTAACCAACTTTCTCTCACTGAGAAATAAGCTTTTGAGCATCTGTGGCCTTGCCTTCTCTTAATTTGCTTTGTTGCACTAAACACAGCATTAGTGTTCTCAGAAGCTGTAAACTAGTGATTCTGTGCATTGGAGCTCTAACATAACTTGCTCTGCAAAAAAGCTCTAACACATGAAAATCTGTCTTCTGCATTGCAAATAACATTTCATTTCATGAGAAAGAAATATCTTTCATGTACTTGAGCTTTGCTCTTGAAATTGCATTAACCAACTTTCTCTCACTGAGAAATAAGCTTTTCAGCATCTGTGGCCTTACCTTCTCTTAATTTGCTTTGTTGCACTAAACACAGCATTAGTGTTCTCAGAAGCTGTAAACTAGTGATTCTGTGCATTGGAGCTCTAACATAACTTTCTCTGCAAAAAAGCTCTAACACATGAAAATCTGTCTTCTGCATTGCAAATAACATTTCATTTCATGAGAAAGAAACATCTTTCATGTACTTGAGCTTTGCTCTTAAAATTGCATTAACCAACTTTCTCTCACTGAGAAATAAGCTTTTGAGCATCTGTGGCCTTGCCTTCTCTTAATTTGCTTTGTTGCACTAAACACAGCATTAGTGTTCTCAGAAGCTGTAAACTAGTGATTCTGTGCATTGGAGCTCTAACATAACTTGCTCTGCAAAAAAGCTCTAACACATGAAAATCTGTCTTCTGCATTGCAAATAACATTTCATTTCATGAGAAAGAAACATCTTTCATGTACTTGAGCTTTGCTCTTAAAATTGCATTAACCAACTTTCTCTCACTGAGAAATAAGCTTTTGAGCATCTGTGGCCTTGCCTTCTCTTAATTTGCTTTGTTGCACTAAACACAGCATTAGTGTTCTCAGAAGCTCTAAACTAGTGATTCTGTGCATTGGAGCTCTAACATAACTTTCTCTGCAAAAAAGCTCTAACACATGAAAATCTGTCTTCTGCATTGCAAATACCATTTAATTTCATGAGAAAGAAACATCTTTCATGTACTTGAGCTTTGCTCTTAAAATTGCATTAAACAACTTTCTCTCACTGAGAAATAAGCTTTTGAGCATCTGTGGCTTTGCCTTCTCTTAATTTGCTTTGTTGCACTAAACTCAGCATTAGTGTTCTCAGAAGCTGTAAACTAGTGATTCTGTGCATTGGAGCTCTAACATAACTTGCTCTGCAAAAAAGCTCTAACACATTAAAATCTGTCTTCTGCATTGCAAATAACATTTCATTTCATGAGAAAGAAATATTTTTCATATACTTGAGCTTTGCTCTTGAAATTGCATTAACCAACTTTCTCTCACTGAGAAAAATCTTTCATGTACTTGAGCTTTGCTCTTAAAATTGCATTAACCAACTTTCTCTCACTGAGAAATAAGCTTTTGAGCATCTATGGCCTTGCCTTCTCTTAATTTGCTTTGTTGCACTAAACACAGCATTAGTGTTCTCAGAAGCTCTATACTAGTGATTCTGTGCATTGGAGCTCTAACATAACTTTCTCTGCAAAAAAGCTCTAATACATGAAAATCTGTCTTCTGCATTGCAAATAACATTTCATTTCATGAGAAAGAAACATCTTTCATGTACTTGAGCTTTGCTCTTAAAATTGCATTAACCAACTTTCTCTCACTGAGAAATAAGCTTTTGAGCATCTGTGGCCTTGCCTTCTCTTAATTTGCTTTGTTGCACTAAACACAGCATTAGTGTTCTCAGAAGCTGTAAACTAGTGATTCTGTGCATTGGAGCTCTAACATAACTTGCTCTGCAAAAAAGCTCTAACACATGAAAATCTGTCTTCTGCATTGCAAATAACACTTCATTTCATGAGAAAGAAACATCTTTCATGTACTTGAGCTTTGCTCTTAAAATTGCATTAACCAACTTTCTCTCACTGAGAAATAAGCTTTTGAGCATCTGTGGCCTTGCCTTCTCTTAATTTGCTTTGTTGCACTAAAAACAGCATTAGTGTTCTCAGAAGCTGTAAACTAGTGATTCTGTGCATTGGAGCTCTAACATAACTTGCTTGCAAAAAAGCTCTAACACATGAAAATCTGTCTTCTGCATTGCAAATAACACTTCATTTCATGAGAAAGAAACATCTTTCATGTACTTGAGCTTTGCTCTTAAAATTGCATTAACCAACTTTCTCTCACTGAGAAATAAGCTTTTGAGCATCTGTGGCCTTGCCTTCTCTTAATTTACTTTGTTGCACTAAACACAGCATTAGTG
The DNA here is from genome assembly GCA_023376895.1 of Aspiorhynchus laticeps. Taxonomy (NCBI): domain Eukaryota; kingdom Metazoa; phylum Chordata; class Actinopteri; order Cypriniformes; family Cyprinidae; genus Aspiorhynchus; species Aspiorhynchus laticeps. The sequence continues at coordinate 31,717,516 of CM041808.1, read as the reverse complement.
TTCTCAGAAGCTCTAAACTAGTGATTTTGTGCATTGAAGCTCTAACATGACTTGCTCTGCAAAAAAGCTCTAAAACATGAAAATCTGTCTTCTGCATTGCAAATAACATTTCATTTCATGAGAAAGAAACATCTTTCATGTACTTGAGTTTTTCTCTTATAAATGCATAAACCAACTTTCTCTCACTGAGAAAGAAGCTTTTCAGCATCCGTGGCATTGCTTTATCTTCTTTTGCTTAGTTGCACTAAAAAGAGCATTAGTGTTCTTAGAAGCTCTAAACTAGTGATTTTATGCATTGAAGCTCTAACATGACAAACTCTGCAAAAAAGCTCTAAAACATGAAAATATGTCCTCTGCATTGCAAATAACATTTCATTTCATGAGAAAGAAACATCCTTCATGTACTTGAGTTGTACTCCTAAAATTGCATAAACCAACTTTCTCTCACTGAGAAAGAAGCTTTTCAGCATCTGTGGCATTGCTTTATCTTCTTTTGCTTAGTTGCACTAAAAAGAGCATTAGTGTTCTCAGAAGCTCTAAACTAGTGATTCTGTGCATTGGAGCTCTAACATAACTTTCTCTGCAAAAAAGCTCTAACACATGAAAATCTGTCTTCTGCATTGCAAATACCATTTAATTTCATGAGAAAGAAACATCTTTCATGTACTTGAGCTTTGCTCTTAAAATTGCATTAACCAACTTTCTCTCACTGAGAAATAAGCTTTTGAGCATCTGTGGCCTTGCCTTCTCTTAATTTGCTTTGTTGCACTAAAAACAGCATTAGTGTTCTCAGAAGCTGTAAACTAGTGATTCTGTGCATTGGAGCTCTAACATAACTTGCTCTGCAAAAAAGCTCTAACACATGAAAATCTGTCTTCTGCATTGCAAATAACACTTCATTTCATGAGAAAGAAACATCTTTCATGTACTTGAGCTTTGCTCTTAAAATTGCATTAACCAACTTTCTCTCACTGAGAAATAAGCTTTTGAGCATCTGTGGCCTTGCCTTCTCTTAATTTACTTTGTTGCACTAAACACAGCATTAGTGTTCTCAGAAGCTCTAAACTAGTGATTTTGTGCATTGAAGCTCTAACATGACTTGCTCTGCAAAAAAGCTCTAAAACATGAAAATCTGTCTTCTGCATTGCAAATAACATTTCATTTCATGAGAAAGAAACATCCTTCATGTACTTGAGTTGTACTCCTAAAATTGCATAAACCAACTTTCTCTCACTGAGAAAGAAGCTTTTCAGCATCTGTGGCATTGCTTTATCTTCTTTTGCTTAGTTGCACTAAAAAGAGCATTAGTGTTCTCAGAAGCTCTAAACTAGTGATTCTGTGCATTGGAGCTCTAACATAACTTTCTCTGCAAAAAAGCTCTAACACATGAAAATCTGTCTTCTGCATTGCAAATACCATTTAATTTCATGAGAAAGAAACATCTTTCATGTACTTGAGCTTTGCTCTTAAAATTGCATTAACCAACTTTCTCTCACTGAGAAATAAGCTTTTGAGCATCTGTGGCTTTGCCTTCTCTTAATTTGCTTTGTTGCACTAAACACAGCATTAGTGTTCTCAGAAGCTGTAAACTAGTGATTCTGTGCATTGGAGCTCTAACATAACTTGCTCTGCAAAAAAGCTCTAACACATTAAAATCTGTCTTCTGCATTGCAAATAACATTTCATTTCATGAGAAAGAAATATTTTTCATATACTTGAGCTTTGCTCTTGAAATTGCATTAACCAACTGTCTCTCACTGAGAAAAATCTTTCATGTACTTGAGCTTTGCTCTTAAAATTGCATTAACCAACTTTCTCTCACTGAGAAATAAGCTTTTGAGCATCTATGGCCTTGCCTTCTCTTAATTTGCTTTGTTGCACTAAACACAGCATTAGTGTTCTCAGAAGCTCTATACTAGTGATTCTGTGCATTGGAGCTCTAACATAACTTTCTCTGCAAAAAAGCTCTAATACATGAAAATCTGTCTTCTGCATTGCAAATAACATTTCATTTCATGAGAAAGAAACATCTTTCATGTACTTGAGCTTTGCTCTTAAAATTGCATTAACCAACTTTCTCTCACTGAGAAATAAGCTTTTGAGCATCTGTGGCCTTGCCTTCTCTTAATTTGCTTTGTTGCACTAAACACAGCATTAGTGTTCTCAGAAGCTGTAAACTAGTGATTCTGTGCATTGGAGCTCTAACATAACTTGCTCTGCAAAAAAGCTCTAACACATGAAAATCTGTCTTCTGCATTGCAAATAACATTTCATTTCATGAGAAAGAAACATCTTTCATGTACTTGAGCTTTGCTCTTAAAATTGCATTAACCAACTTTCTCTCACTGAGAAATAAGCTTTTGAGCATCTGTGGCTTGCCTTCTCTTAATTTGCTTTGTTGCACTAAACACAGCATTAGTGTTCTCAGAAGCTCTAAACTAGTGATTCTGTGCATTGGAGCTCTAACATAACTTTCTCTGCAAAAAAGCTCTAACACATGAAAATCTGTCTTCTGCATTGCAAATAACATTTCATTTCATGAGAAAGAAACATCTTTCATGTACTTGAGCTTTGCTCTTAAAATTGCATTAACCAACTTTCTCTCACTGAGAAATAAGCTTTTGAGCATCTGTGGCTTTGCCTTCTCTTAATTTGCTTTGTTGCACTAAACTCAGCATTAGTGTTCTCAGAAGCTGTAAACTAGTGATTCTGTGCATTGGAGCTCTAACATAACTTGCTCTGCAAAAAAGCTCTAACACATGAAAATCTGTCTTCTGCATTGCAAATAACATTTCATTTCATGAGAAAGAAACATTTTTCATGTACTTGAGCTTTGCTCTTGAAATTGCATAACCAACTTTCTCTCACTGAGAAAAATCTTTCATGTACTTGAGCTTTGCTCTTAAAATTGCATTAACCAACTTTCTCTCACTGAGAAATAAGCTTTTGAGCATCTATGGCCTTGCTTCTCTTAATTTGCTTTGTTGCACTAAACACAGCATTAGTGTTCTCAGAAGCTCTATACTAGTGATTCTGTGCATTGGAGCTCTAACATAACTTTCTCTGCAAAAAAGCTCTAATACATGAAAATCTGTCTTCTGCATTGCAAATAACATTTCATTTCATGAGAAAGAAACATCTTTCATGTACTTGAGCTTTGCTCTTAAAATTGCATTAACCAACTTTCTCTCACTGAGAAATAAGCTTTTGAGCATCTGTGGCCTTGCCTTCTCTTAATTTGCTTTGTTGCACTAAACACAGCATTAGTGTTCTCAGAAGCTGTAAACTAGTGATTCTGTGCATTGGAGCTCTAACATAACTTGCTCTGCAAAAAAGCTCTAACACATGAAAATCTGTCTTCTGCATTGCAAATAACATTTCATTTCATGAGAAAGAAACATCTTTCATGTACTTGAGCTTTGCTCTTAAAATTGCATTAACCAACTTTCTCTCACTGAGAAATAAGCTTTTGCAGCATCTGTGGCCTTGCCTTCTCTTAATTTGCTTTGTTGCACTAAACACAGCATTAGTGTTCTCAGAAGCTGTAAACTAGTGATTCTGTGCATTGGAGCTCTAACATAACTTGCACTGCAAAAAAGCTCTAACACATGAAAATCTGTCTTCTGCATTGCAAATAACACTTCATTTCATGAGAAAGAAACATCTTTCATGTACTTGAGCTTTGCTCTTAAATTGCATTAACCAACTTTCTCTCACTGAGAAATAAGCTTTTCAGCATCTGTGGCCTTGCCTTCTCTTAATTTGCTTTGTTGCACTAAAAACAGCATTAGTGTTCTCAGAAGCTGTAAACTAGTGATTCTGTGCATTGGAGCTCTAACATAACTTGCTCTGCAAAAAAGCTCTAACACATGAAAATCTGTCTTCTGCATTGCAAATAACACTTCATTTCATGAGAAAGAAACATCTTTCATGTACTTGAGCTTGGCTCTTAAAATTGCATTAACCACCTTTCTCTCACTGAGAAATAAGCTTTTGAGCATCTGTGGCCTTGCCTTCTCTTAATTTGCTTTGTTGCACTAAACACAGCATTAGTGTTCTCAGAAGCTCTAAACTAGTGATTTTGTGCATTGAAGCTCTAACATGACTTGCTCTGCAAAAAAGCTCTAAAACATGAAAATCTGTCTTCTGCATTGCAAATAACATTTCATTTCATGAGAAAGAAACATCTTTCATGTACTTGAGTTTTTCTCTTATAAATGCATAAACCAACTTTCTCTCACTGAGAAAGAAGCTTTTCAGCATCCGTGGCATTGCTTTATCTTCTTTTGCTTAGTTGCACTAAAAACAGCATTAGTGTTCTTAGAAGCTCTAAACTAGTGATTCTGTGCATTGAAGCTCTAACATGACTTGCTCTGCAAAAAAGCTCTAAAACATGAAAATCTGTCTCTCTGCATTGCAAATAACATTTCATTTCATGAGAAAGAAACATTCTTCATGTACTTGAGTTTGTACTCTTAAAATTGCATAAACCAACTTTCTCTCACTGAGAAAGAAGCTTTTCAGCATCTGTGGCATTGCTTTATCTTCTTTTGCTTAGTTGCACTAAAAAGAGCATTAGTGTTCTTAGAAGCTCTAAACTAGTGATTTGTGCATTGAAGCTCTAACATGACTTGCTCTGCAAAAAAGCTCTAAAACATGAAAATCTGTCTTCTGCATTGCAAATAACATTTCATTTCATGAGAAAGAAACATCTTTCATGTACTTGAGCTTTGCTCTTAAAATTGCATTAACCAACTTTCTCTCACTGAGAAATAAGCTTTTGAGCATCTGTGGCCTTGCCTTCTCTTAATTTGCTTTGTTGCACTAAACACAGCATTAGTGTTCTCAGAAGCTGTAAACTAGTGATTCTGTGCATTGGAGCTCTAACATAACTTGCTCTGCAAAAAAGCTCTAACACATGAAAATCTGTCTTCTGCATTGCAAATAACATTTCATTTCATGAGAAAGAAACATCTTTCATGTACTTGAGCTTTGCTCTTAAAATTGCATTAACCAACTTTCTCTCACTGAGAAATAAGCTTTTGAGCATCTGTGGCCTTGCCTTCTCTTAATTTGCTTTGTTGCACTAAACACAGCATTAGTGTTCTCAGAAGCTCTAAACTAGTGATTCTGTGCATTGGAGCTCTAACATAACTTTCTCTGCAAAAAAGCTCTAACACATGAAAATCTGTCTTCTGCATTGCAAATACCATTTAATTTCATGAGAAAGAAACATCTTTCATGTACTTGAGCTTTGCTCTTAAAATTGCATTAACCAACTTTCTCTCACTGAGAAATAAGCTTTTGAGCATCTGTGGCTTTGCCTTCTCTTAATTTGCTTTGTTGCACTAAACTCAGCATTAGTGTTCTCAGAAGCTGTAAACTAGTGATTCTGTGCATTGGAGCTCTAACATAACTTGCTCTGCAAAAAAGCTCTAACACATTAAAATCTGTCTTCTGCATTGCAAATAACATTTCATTTCATGAGAAAGAAATATTTTTCATATACTTGAGCTTTGCTCTTGAAATTGCATTAACCAACTTTCTCTCACTGAGAAAAAATCTTTCATGTACTTGAGCTTTGCTCTTAAAATTGCATTAACCAACTTTCTCTCACTGAGAAATAAGCTTTTGAGCATCTATGGCCTTGCCTTCTCTTAATTTGCTTTGTTGCACTAAACACAGCATTAGTGTTCTCAGAAGCTCTATACTAGTGATTCTGTGCATTGGAGCTCTAACATAACTTTCTCTGCAAAAAAGCTCTAATACATGAAAATCTGTCTTCTGCATTGCAAATAACATTTCATTTCATGAGAAAGAAACATCTTTCATGTACTTGAGCTTTGCTCTTAAAATTGCATTAACCAACTTTCTCTCACTGAGAAATAAGCTTTTGAGCATCTGTGGCCTTGCCTTCTCTTAATTTGCTTTGTTGCACTAAACACAGCATTAGTGTTCTCAGAAGCTGTAAACTAGTGATTCTGTGCATTGGAGCTCTAACATAACTTGCTCTGCAAAAAAGCTCTAACACATGAAAATCTGTCTTCTGCATTGCAAATAACACTTCATTTCATGAGAAAGAAACATCTTTCATGTACTTGAGCTTTGCTCTTAAAATTGCATTAACCAACTTTCTCTCACTGAGAAATAAGCTTTTCAGCATCTGTGGCCTTGCCTTCTCTTAATTTGCTTTGTTGCACTAAACACAGCATTAGTGTTCTCAGAAGCTGTAAACTAGTGATTCTGTGCATTGGAGCTCTAACATAACTTGCTCTGCAAAAAAGCTCTAACACATGAAAATCTGTCTTCTGCATTGCAAATAACACTTCATTTCATGAGAAAGAAACATCTTTCATGTACTTGAGCTTTGCTCTTGAAATTGCATTAACCAACTTTCTCTCACTGAGAAATAAGCTTTTCAGCATCTGTGGCCTTGCCTTCTCTTAATTTGCTTTGTTGCACTAAAAACAGCATTAGTGTTCTCAGAAGCTGTAAACTAGTGATTCTGTGCATTGGAGCTCTAACATAACTTGCTCTGCAAAAAAGCTCTAACACATGAAAATCTGTCTTCTGCATTGCAAATAACATTTCATTTCATGAGAAAGAAACATCTTTCATGTACTTGAGCTTTGCTCTTAAAATTGCATTAACCAACTTTCTCTCACTGAGAAATAAGCTTTTGAGCATCTGTGGCCTTGCCTTCTCTTAATTTGCTTTGTTGCACTAAACACAGCATTAGTGTTCTCAGAAGCTGTAAACTAGTGATTCTGTGCATTGGAGCTCTAACATAACTTGCTCTGCAAAAAAGCTCTAACACATGAAAATCTGTCTTCTGCATTGCAAATAACACTTCATTTCATGAGAAAGAAACATCTTTCATGTACTTGAGCTTTGCTCTTAAAATTGCATTAACCAACTTTCTCTCACTGAGAAATAAGCTTTTCAGCATCTGTGGCCTTGCCTTCTCTTAATTTGCTTTGTTGCACTAAACACAGCATTAGTGTTCTCAGAAGCTGTAAACTAGTGATTCTGTGCATTGGAGCTCTAACATAACTTGCACTGCAAAAAAGCTCTAACACATGAAAATCTGTCTTCTGCATTGCAAATAACACTTCATTTCATGAGAAAGAAACATCTTTCATGTACTTGAGCTTTGCTCTTGAAATTGCATTAACCAACTTTCTCTCACTGAGAAATAAGCTTTTCAGCATCTGTGGCCTTGCCTTCTCTTAATTTGCTTTGTTGCACTAAAAACAGCATTAGTGTTCTCAGAAGCTGTAAACTAGTGATTCTGTGCATTGGAGCTCTAACATAACTTGCTCTGCAAAAAAGCTCTAACACATGAAAATCTGTCTTCTGCATTGCAAATAACACTTCATTTCATGAGAAAGAAACATCTTTCATGTACTTGAGCTTTGCTCTTAAAATTGCATTAACCACCTTTCTCTCACTGAGAAATAAGCTTTTGAGCATCTGTGGCCTTGCCTTCTCTTAATTTACTTTGTTGCACTAAACACAGCATTAGTGTTCTCAGAAGCTCTAAACTAGTGATTTTGTGCATTGAAGCTCTAACATGACTTGCTCTGCAAAAAAGCTCTAAAACATGAAAATCTGTCTTCTGCATTGCAAATAACATTTCATTTCATGAGAAAGAAACATCTTTCATGTACTTGAGTTTTTCTCTTATAAATGCATAAACCAACTTTCTCTCACTGAGAAAGAAGCTTTTCAGCATCCGTGGCATTGCTTTATCTTCTTTTGCTTAGTTGCACTAAAAAGAGCATTAGTGTTCTTAGAAGCTCTAAACTAGTGATTTTATGCATTGAAGCTCTAACATGACAAACTCTGCAAAAAAGCTATAAAACATGAAAATATGTCCTCTGCATTGCAAATAACATTTCATTTCATGAGAAAGAAACATTCTTCATGTACTTGAGTTGTACTCCTAAAATTGCATAAACCAACTTTCTCTCACTGAGAAAGAAGCTTTTCAGCATCTGTGGCATTGCTTTATCTTCTTTTGCTTAGTTGCACTAAAAAGAGCATTAGTGTTCTTAGAAGCTCTAAACTAGTGATTTTGTGCATTGAAGCTCTAACATGACTTGCTCTGCAAAAAAGCTCTAAAACATGAAAATCTGTCTTCTGCATTGCAAATAACATTTCATTTCATGAGAAAGAAATATCTTTCATGTACTTGAGCTTTGCTCTTGAAATTGCATTAACCAACTTTCTCTCACTGAGAAATAAGCTTTTCAGCATCTGTGGCCTTACCTTCTCTTAATTTGCTTTGTTGCACTAAACACAGCATTAGTGTTCTCAGAAGCTGTAAACTAGTGATTCTGTGCATTGGAGCTCTAACATAACTTGCTCTGCAAAAAAGCTCTAACACATGAAAATCTGTCTTCTGCATTGCAAATAACATTTCATTTCATGAGAAAGAAACATCTTTCATGTACTTGAGCTTTGCTCTTAAAATTGCATTAACCAACTTTCTCTCACTGAGAAATAAGCTTTTGAGCATCTGTGGCCTTGCCTTCTCTTAATTTGCTTTGTTGCACTAAACACAGCATTAGTGTTCTCAGAAGCTGTAAACTAGTGATTCTGTGCATTGGAGCTCTAACATAACTTGCTCTGCAAAAAAGCTCTAACACATGAAAATCTGTCTTCTGCATTGCAAATAACATTTCATTTCATGAGAAAGAAACATCTTTCATGTACTTGAGCTTTGCTCTTAAAATTGCATTAACCAACTTTCTCTCACTGAGAAATAAGCTTTTGAGCATCTGTGGCCTTGCCTTCTCTTAATTTACTTTGTTGCACTAAACACAGCATTAGTGTTCTCAGAAACTCTAAACTAGTGATTTTGTGCATTGAAGCTCTAACATGACTTGCTCTGCAAAAAAGCTCTAAAACATGAAAATCTGTCTTCTGCATTGCAAATAACATTTCATTTCATGAGAAAGAAACATCTTTCATGTACTCTGCATTGCAAATAACATTTCATTTCATGAGAAAGAAACATCTTTCATGTACTTGAGCTTTGCTCTTAAAATTGCATTAACCAACTTTCTCTCACTGAGAAATAAGCTTTTTGAGCATCTGTGGCCTTGCCTTCTCTTAATTTGCTTTGTTGCACTAAACACAGCATTAGTGTTCTCAGAAGCTCTAAACTAGTGATTCTGTGCATTGGAGCTCTAACATAACTTTCTCTGCAAAAAAGCTCTAACACATGAAAATCTGTCTTCTGCATTGCAAATAACATTTCATTTCATGAGAAAGAAACATCTTTCATGTACTTGAGCTTTGCTCTTAAAATTGCATTAACCAACTTTCTCTCACTGAGAAATAAGCTTTTCAGCATCTGTGCCTTCCTTCTCTTAATTTGCTTTGTTGCACTAAACACAGCATTAGTGTTCTCAGAAGCTGTAAACTAGTGATTCTGTGCATTGGAGCTCTAACATAACTTGCTCTGCAAAAAAGCTCTAACACATGAAAATCTGTCTTCTGCATTGCAAATAACATTTCATTTCATGAGAAAGAAATATTTTTCATATACTTGAGCTTTGCTCTTGAAATTGCATTAACCAACTTTCTCTCACTGAGAAACATCTTTCATGTACTTGAGCTTTGCTCTTAAAATTGCATTAACCAACTTTCTCTCACTGAGAAATAAGCTTTTGAGCATCTGTGGCCTTGCCTTCTCTTAATTTGCTTTGTTGCACTAAACACAGCATTAGTGTTCTCAGAAGCTCTAAACTAGTGATTCTGTGCATTGGAGCTCTAACATAACTTTCTCTGCAAAAAAGCTCTAACACATGAAAATCTGTCTTCTGCATTGCAAATAACATTTCATTTCATAAGAAAGAAACATCTTTCATGTACTTGAGCTTTGCTCTTAAAATTGCATTAACCAACTTTCTCTCACTGAGAAACATCTTTCATGTACTTGAGCTTTGCTCTTAAAATTGCATTAACCAACTTTCTCTCACTGAGAAATAAGCTTTTGAGCATCTGTGGCTTTGCCTTCTCTTAATTTGCTTTTTTGCACTAAACACAGCATTAGTGTTCTCAGAAGCTGTAAACTAGTGATTCTGTGCATTGGAGCTCTAACATAACTTGCTCTGCAAAAAAGCTCTAACACATGAAAATCTGTCTTCTGCATTGCAAATAACATTTCATTTCATGAGAAAGAAACATCTTTCATGTACTTGAGCTTTGCTCTTAAAATTGCATTAACCAACTTTCTCTCACTGAGAAATAAGCTTTTGAGCATCTGTGGCCTTGCCTTCTCTTAATTTGCTTTGTTGCACTAAACACAGCATTAGTGTTCTCAGAAGCTGTAAACTAGTGATTCTGTGCATTGGAGCTCTAACATAACTTTCTCTGCAAAAAAGCTCTAACACATGAAAATCTGTCTTCTGCATTGCAAATAACATTTCATTTCATGAGAAAGAAACATCTTTCATGTACTTGAGCTTTGCTCTTAAAATTGCATTAACCAACTTTCTCTCACTGAGAAATAAGCTTTTGAGCATCTGTGGCTTTGCCTTTCTCTAATTTGCTTTGTTGCACTAAACACAGCATTAGTGTTCTCAGAAGCTGTAAACTAGTGATTCTGTGCATTGGAGCTCTAACATAACTTGCTCTGCAAAAAAGCTCTAACACATGAAAATCTGTCTTCTGCATTGCAAATAACATTTCATTTCATGAGAAAGAAACATCTTTCATGTACTTGAGCTTTGCTCTTGAAATTGCATTAACCAACTTTCTCTCACTGAGAAATAAGCTTTTCAGCATCTGTGGCCTTGCCTTCTCTTAATTTGCTTTGTTGCACTAAACACAGCATTAGTGTTCTCAGAAGCTGTAAACTAGTGATTCTGTGCATTGGAGCTCTAACATAACTTGCTCTGCAAAAAAGCTCTAACACATGAAAATCTGTCTTCTGCATTGCAAATAACATTTCATTTCATGAGAAAGAAACATCTTTCATGTACTTGAGTTTCTCTTTAAAATTGCATAAACCAACTTTCTCTCACTGAGAAAAAGCTTTTAGCATCGTGGCTTGCTTTCTTTTTGCTTGTTGCACTAAAAAGCATTAGTGTTCTAGAAGCTTAAACTAGTGATTTTGCATTGGAGCTCTAACATAACCTCTGCAAAAAAGCTCTAAACATGAAAATTGTCTTCTGCATTGCAAATAACATTTCATTTCATGAGAAAGAAACATCTTTCATGTACTTGAGCTTTGCTCTTAAAATTGCATTAACCAACTTTCTCTCACTGAGAAATAAGCTTTTGAGCATCTGTGGCCTTGCCTTCTCTTAATTTCTTTGTTGCACTAAACACAGCATTAGTGTTCTCAGAAGCTTAAACTAGTGATTTTGTGCATTGAAGCTCTAACATGACTTGCTCTGCAAAAAAGCTCTAAAACATGAAAATCTGTCTTCTGCATTGCAAATAACATTTCATTTCATGAGAAAGAAACATCTTTCATGTACTTGAGTTTTTCTCTTAAAATTGCATTAACCAACTTTCTCTCACTGAGAAATAAGCTTTTGAGCATCTGTGGCCTTGCCTTCTCTTAATTTGCTTTGTTGCACTAAACACAGCATTAGTGTTCTCAGAAGCTGTAAACTAGTGATTCTGTGCATTGGAGCTCTAACATAACTTGCTCTGCAAAAAAGCTCTAACACATGAAAATCTGTCTTCTGCATTGCAAATAACACTTCATTTCATGAGAAAGAAACATCTTTCATGTACTTGAGCTTTGCTCTTAAAATTGCATTAACCAACTTTCTCTCACTGAGAAATAAGCTTTTCAGCATCTGTGGCCTTGCCTTCTCTTAATTTGCTTTGTTGCACTAAACACAGCATTAGTGTTCTCAGAAGCTGTAAACTAGTGATTCTGTGCATTGGAGCTCTAACATAACTTGCACTGCAAAAAAGCTCTAACACATGAAAATCTGTCTTCTGCATTGCAAATAACATTCATTTCATGAGAAAGAAACATCTTTCATGTACTTGAGCTTTGCTCTTGAAATTGCATTAACCAACTTTCTCTCACTGAGAAATAAGCTTTTCAGCATCTGTGGCCTTGCCTTCTCTTAATTTGCTTTGTTGCACTAAAAACAGCATTAGTGTTCTCAGAAGCTGTAAACTAGTGATTCTGTGCATTGGAGCTCTAACATAACTTGCTCTGCAAAAAAGCTCTAACACATGAAAATCTGTCTTCTGCATTGCAAATAACACTTCATTTCATGAGAAAGAAACATCTTTCATGTACTTGAGCTTGGCTCTTAAAATTGCATTAACCACCTTTCTCTCACTGAGAAATAAGCTTTTGAGCATCTGTGGCCTTGCCTTCTCTTAATTTACTTTGTTGCACTAAACACAGCATTAGTGTTCTCAGAAGCTCTAAACTAGTGATTTTGTGCATTGAAGCTCTAACATGACTTGCTCTGCAAAAAAGCTCTAAAACATGAAAATCTGTCTTCTGCATTGCAAATAACATTTCATTTCATGAGAAAGAAACATCTTTCATGTACTTGAGTTTTTCTCTTTAAATGCATAAACCAACTTTCTCTCACTGAGAAAGAAGCTTTTCAGCATCCGTGGCATTGCTTTATCTTCTTTTGCTTAGTTGCACTAAAAAGAGCATTAGTGTTCTTAGAAGCTCTAAACTAGTGATTTTTGCATTGAAGCTCTAACATGACAAACTCTGCAAAAAAGCTATAAAACATGAAAATATGTCCTCTGCATTGCAAATAACATTTCATTTCATGAGAAAGAAACATTCTTCATGTACTTGAGTTTACTCCTAAAATTGCATAAACCAACTTTCTCTCACTGAGAAAGAAGCTTTTCAGCATCTGTGGCCTTGCTTTATCTTCTTTTGCTTAGTTGCACTAAAAAGAGCATTAGTGTTCTTAGAAGCTCTAAACTAGTGATTTTGTGCATTGAAGCTCTAACATGACTTGCTCTGCAAAAAAGCTCTAAAACATGAAAATCTGTCTTCTGCATTGCAAATAACATTTCATTTCATGAGAAAGAAATATCTTTCATGTACTTGAGCTTTGCTCTTGAAATTGCATTAACCAACTTTCTCTCACTGAGAAATAAGCTTTTCAGCATCTGTGGCCTTACCTTCTCTTAATTTGCTTTGTTGCACTAAACACAGCATTAGTGTTCTCAGAAGCTGTAAACTAGTGATTCTGTGCATTGGAGCTCTAACATAACTTGCTCTGCAAAAAAGCTCTAACACATGAAAATCTGTCTTCTGCATTGCAAATAACATTTCATTTCATGAGAAAGAAACATCTTTCATGTACTTGAGCTTTGCTCTTAAAATTGCATTAACCAACTTTCTCTCACTGAGAAATAAGCTTTTGAGCATCTGTGGCCTTGCCTTCTCTTAATTTGCTTTGTTGCACTAAACACAGCATTAGTGTTCTCAGAAGCTGTAAACTAGTGATTCTGTGCATTGGAGCTCTAACATAACTTGCTCTGCAAAAAAGCTCTAACACATGAAAATCTGTCTTCTGCATTGCAAATAACATTTCATTTCATGAGAAAGAAACATCTTTCATGTACTTGAGCTTTGCTCTTAAAATTGCATTAACCAACTTTCTCTCACTGAGAAATAAGCTTTTGAGCATCTGTGGCCTTGCCTTCTCTTAATTTACTTTGTTGCACTAAACACAGCATTAGTGTTCTCAGAAACTCTAAACTAGTGATTTTGTGCATTGAAGCTCTAACATGACTTGCTCTGCAAAAAAGCTCTAAAACATGAAAATCTGTCTTCTGCATTGCAAATAACATTTCATTTCATGAGAAAGAAACATCTTTCATGTACTTGAGTTTTTCTCTTATAAATGCATAAACCAACTTTCTCTCACTGAGAAAGAAGCTTTTCAGCATCCGTGGCATTGCTTTATCTTTTTTGCTTAGTTGCACTAAAAAGAGCATTAGTGTTCTTAGAAGCTCTAAACTAGTGATTTTATGCATTGAAGCTCTAACATGACAAACTCTGCAAAAAAGCTCTAAAACATGAAAATATGTCCTCTGCATTGCATATAACATTTCATTTCATGAGAAAGAAACATCCTTCATGTACTTGAGTTGTACTCCTAAAATTGCATAAACCAACTTTCTCTCACTGAGAAAGAAGCTTTTCAGCATCTGTGGCATTGCTTTATCTTCTTTTGCTTAGTTGCACTAAAAAGAGCATTAGTGTTCTTAGAAGCTCTAAACTAGTGATTTTGTGCATTGAAGCTCTAACATGACTTGCTCTGCAAAAAAGCTCTAAAACATGAAAATCTGTCTTCTGCATTGCAAATAACATTTCATTTCATGAGAAAGAAACATCTTTCATGTACTTGAGCTTTGCTCTTGAAATTGCATTAACCAACTTTCTCTCACTGAGAAACATCTTTCATGTACTTGAGCTTTGCTCTTGAAATTGCATTAACCAACTTTCTCTCACTGAGAAATAAGCTTTTCAGCATCTGTGTCCTTGCTTTCTCTTAATTTGCTTTGTTGCACTAAACACAGCATTAGTGTTCTCAGAAGCTGTAAACTAGTGATTCTGTGCATTGGAGCTCTAACATAACTTGCTCTGCAAAAAAGCTCTAACACATGAAAATCTGTCTTCTGCATTGCAAATAACATTTCATTTCATGAGAAAGAAACATCTTTCATGTACTTGAGCTTTGCTCTTAAAATTGCATTAACCAACTTTCTCTCACTGAGAAATAAGCTTTTGAGCATCTGTGGCCTTGCCTTCTCTTAATTTGCTTTGTTGCACTAAACACAGCATTAGTGTTCTCAGAAGCTGTAAACTAGTGATTCTGTGCATTGGAGCTCTAACATAACTTGCTCTGCAAAAAAGCTCTAACACATGAAAATCTGTCTTCTGCATTGCAAATAACATTTCATTTCATGAGAAAGAAACATCTTTCATGTACTTGAGCTTTGCTCTTGAAATTGCATTAACCAACTTTCTCTCACTGAGAAATAAGCTTTTCAGCATCTGTGGCCTTGCCTTCTCTTAATTTGCT
The DNA here is from genome assembly GCA_023376895.1 of Aspiorhynchus laticeps. Taxonomy (NCBI): domain Eukaryota; kingdom Metazoa; phylum Chordata; class Actinopteri; order Cypriniformes; family Cyprinidae; genus Aspiorhynchus; species Aspiorhynchus laticeps. Next base: position 31,702,463 of record CM041808.1, on the reverse strand, counting down.
TTGTTGCACTAAACACAGCATTAGTGTTCTCAGAAGCTGTAAACTAGTGATTCTGTGCATTGGAGCTCTAACATAACTTGCTCTGCAAAAAAGCTCTAACACATGAAAATCTGTCTTCTGCATTGCAAATAACACTTCATTTCATGAGAAAGAAACATATTTCATGTTCTTGAGCTTTGCTCTTAAAATTGCATTAACCAACTTTCTCTCACTGAGAAATAAGCTTTTGAGCATCTGTGGCCTTGCCTTCTCTTAATTTACTTTGTTGCACTAAACACAGCATTAGTGTTCTCAGAAACTCTATACTAGTGATTCTGTGCATTGGAGCTCTAACATAACTTTCTCTGCAAAAAAGCTCTAACACATGAAAATCTGTCTTCTGCATTAAAATAACATTTCATTTCATGAGAAAGAAATATCTTTCATGTACTTGAGCTTTGCTCTTGAAATTGCATTAACCAACTTTCTCTCACTGAGAAATAAGCTTTTCAGCATCTGTGGCCTTGCCTTCTCTTAATTTGCTTTGTTGCACTAAACACAGCATTAGTGTTCTCAGAAGCTGTAAACTAGTGATTCTGTGCATTGGAGCTCTAACATAACTTGCTCTGCAAAAAAGCTCTAACACATGAAAATCTGTCTTCTGCATTGCAAATACCATTTAATTTCATGAGAAAGAAACATCTTTCATGTACTTGAGCTTTGCTCTTAAAATTGCATTAACCCTTTAACTGCTCAGTTGTTTTCTGATGCTTTTAATGGCATTAATGATGAATACTCAATGTCCTTATATGGCCTTAACACTGATGGCTTAACCTCATTGTTCTTTTCAACTTGTCAAAGTATTTTGGACACAGTGGCCCCTCTTAGGACAGTTAGAGAAAAACTTAGAGTTCAACCGTGGCTGAATGCTACTACTCGAGCTGTAAGGCTTGAGTGCAGAAGGGCAGAACGCCGCTGGAAGAAGGATAAATTGCAGATTTCTTTTAATATTTTAAAGGAGAACTTTTCTAAATATCAAAAAAACTGTTAGATCCGAAAAATCAAAGTATCTCTCTAATGTTATCTGTAATAACTCTCATAAGCCAGACGTGCTGTTCAGTACTATTAATGCTGTGTTGAACACTCCCCAAGCTACTTGTTTAGAGCCCTCTGTTGAAATGTGTGAGGACTTTTTACACTTTTTTTATTGATAAGATTGAGGCCGTTAGAGCTAATATTAATGCCCCATCGATGTTTTTATCCATTTCCACTGAGTGCTCGGCTGTTTTTAATCAGTTTGAGCCAGTGTCTCTTGCCTCATTGAGAGAGATCATTGTTAAAATGAGATCATCCTCAGGTGGCATGGATATTGTTCCTCCTTGTCTTTTAAAATATTATTTTGAAACTATTGGGCCCAAAATTCTTGCAATTATTAATAGTAGCCTGTCCTCTGGAGATGTACCTAAGTCTTTTAAACATGCAGTGGTGGAACCAGTAATTTTTCTAATTTTAGACCCATCTCGAAACTTCCATTTCTTTCCAAACTACTGGAGAGGGTTGTGTTTGGACAATTGTATTCATTTCTAGATTTACATGGTATTCATGAAATGTTTCAGTCCGGCTTTAAATCTCTTCATAGTTGACAAGGTTAAACCAAACAGACTTCAAGATATTTTATTTACTGGGACAGGAAAAAAAGGGGATAATCATAAATTTGGTCCGGTTGTGGCTAACTATTAAAATCTGGAAAACGGTTGAACGTCGGATAGGTGGACCCTTCAAATTCTGTAACAGTACACCCTTATGGCACAATTTTAATTTTATATGCGGAAATCGTCCATTTGTCCAACCCTCTTGGTCTTCTTTGGGTGTAAACACGTGCGGTGATATGTATGATAACCAGGGCCTCTGTTCATTTCAGACATTAAGAACCAAATTTTGTCTACCAGCATCCGCATATTTTGTCTTTCTCCAATTACGTTCTGCTCTCAACACATATGGTGTTCCTTGGTCTTCTTCCATTTCCTCTCATCCTATGCGGGACTGGATTGCACCATCTGCTGGTCGGCCATCTGTTTCCTTAATATATAATAAAATTATTGATTGTATTACAAAACCTCTTTCTATTAAAACTATTTGGAATAGGGAATTATCTGACCTTAATTTATCTGTCGACTGGGAGAGGGTGTGGTCTAATCTCAGTTTAACATCTAAAAATCTGGCTCATCATCTTATTCACTTTAAAGTCATTCATAGAGCATACATAACTCCTTACAAAAGATTTAAAATGAAACTACAGTCAAATTTGAACTGCCATATATGTAACACTACATCATCAGGCACTTTTCTGCATATGTTTTGGGAATGTCCTGTCATCAGTCTATGGACACATGTAAACCTGGTTTTGTCATCATTACTGCGAATTGATTGGTCTGTTAACCCAAGTTTGTGTCTTCTTAATGATGATTCTGGTCTCTGTATTAGTTCATTGCAAAGGAGAATGTTGTTTGCTGGTTTTACAGCTGTGAAGAAGACAATAATCCAGAACTGGTTTACACCACACATGTGTAGAAAAACATATTGGATCCGTAGCCTCCTGCAAATAGTGTCATGTGAATGTACAACGGTGCGAGTTGGTGGGGCCAGGCCTTCGACCATTGATGCTTGGCAGTGTTTTTTATTGAATATACGTGATTATATAAAGGAGTGACTTTTGTGTTCTTGTTGTCCTTCCCTCTCTCCCTCCCTTTTGATTGGACCTTGAGATGTTGAGTATGTGTCTGTTGTCTTGTTTTGTTATATTTTGGATACTATGTTATGTGTGAAAAAAAAAAAAAAAAAAAAAATTGTTGATAACAAAACAAACAAAAAAAATCTCTTCATAGTACAGAAACTGCACTGTTGAAGGTTTTTAATGATTTGTTACTTGCTACTGACTCAGGGGACTATGCGATTTTAATTTTACTAGACCTCACGGCTGCATTTGATACTGTAGACCATAATATTTTGATCAATGGGCCTCATTTACGAAACGAACGTACGACCGAAAATTGGGCGTACGGTCGTTTCTACGCAAAACTTGGAATTTATCAATATGGACGTGAGAGGTGGCTACGATCCAATCTCACGTCTGGTCTGAGCTCGTGTACGCAAGTTTTTGAGTTAGCCAGAACTTGCGTGCAGCATAGAGAATTTCGGAGAATTGTATAATGATAGCATTTTGTTCATTTAGATTATTTTCCTAAACCGACAAACAAAGTTTATTTATTTATTTTTTTCTTTCAGGGCTTTAGCTTTATATGCGCAAATAGCAGCACAAAAGACCATGAGGAATCACATTGTCGTATCATGCACCTGCAGCGCTTCTGTGAATGGAGAACAGAGATAACAGAAATTATAAAAGGAATAAAATAAATAGGGCTACACGAAATATATTTATCTTAATTAACAGATTAACAAAAGGAAAAAAAAACACTTTCGTTTTTGTGACACTCTTAATGTATTTGTTTTCTTTATTATTTTTAAAAATTTAACTAATCGGTGACCAGTGATCACACAGGTGCCTCACACGCACACACACAACATTTCAGCGTTACTAACTTGACATTTCAGCCATTAATCAAACTAAAATGCAGTCAACCAAACATAAAAGTTACACTGCTCAATTTACAAGGTCCACTGTAAAATCAGCGTGGAGAACCGAAACATTTATTGCGCATGTGAAGGGTGATATTTCACATGGATATGAAGACAAGTGAAGTACAAAGCCTTGTTTACATCATAGATAATCATAGATAATAGTTTAGCAACCAAATGTTAAATGTTTGGCAAAAATGGAAACAGTGAGCACATGCCGTTTAGTTTTGCTTTAATAAATTCATTTTAGCTTGACGTTGTATTCTGTTTATAATGAATGCCACTATAGCCTAATTTGTGATTTACTTCATAGTTTAATATAAAATTTTATAGCTACTCATTTTTTTCATTCTTGTTCTGTCAAGTCAAGTCAAGTCACCTTTATTTATATAGCGCTTTTAACAATACAAATTGTGACAAAGCAACTGCACAATATCAAAATGGGAAAATAGTGTCAATAATGTAAAATGACAAGATTAAACACTCAATTTTCAGTTAAAGGCATTTCATTGTTGAATTCAGTGATGGCATCGTCCAGCTAAGTTCAGTTCAAAAAAAATTCTGTTCAATCAAGTCGACGATATTGCTGGAAATGAAGTGTCCCCAACTAAGCAAGCCAGAGGCGACAGCGGCAAGGAACCAAAACTCCATTGGTGACAGAACAGAGAAAAAAACCTTGGGAGAAACCAGGCTCAGTCGGGGGGCCATTTCTCCTCTGGCCAGACGACACAGCAGTTCAATTCCAACTGCTGCAAAGTCAGATTGGATGGCTCAACAGGTTCCCGAGGTCTTTTCCTGATGGCTCTCTAGGTGACGGGGTCCTCACTGGGGGTCTGTCTCTGGGGCTCATCTAGGTGTCCTGGTCTCCGCTGACGTTCAGGGCTGTAGTAGAGGTTGTCTCTAGGTGCTGATCCACCATCTGATCTGGTGACTGCAGTGACCTCGGAATAAGAAAGAAACAGACTAATATTAGCGTAGATGTCAATCTTTTTACGATGTAACAAGTACATCATGTGTTATGGGAAGTGTTCCCGGTTCCGGTTGATCTAATTAATGCAGCCTAACAATCCTTTAACGGATTTGAATAATAGAAGTGTATTAGTGTGTTATGTGTACGCCAGGTTAAAGAGATGGGTCTTTAATCTAGATTTAAACTGACAGAGTGTGTCTGCCTCCCGAACAGTGTTTGGTAGATTGTTCCAGAGTTTGGGCGCTAAATAGGAAAAAGATCTGCCACCCGCAGTTGATTTTGATATTCTAGGTATTATCAAATGGCCAGAGTTTTGAGAACGCAGTGGATGTGAAGGACTATAATGCGATAAGAGCTCGCTCAAGTACTGAGGAGCTAAACCATTCAGGGCTTTATAAGTAATTAACAAGATTTTAAAATCTATACGATGTTTAGTAGGGAGCCAGTGCAGTGTTGACAGAACCGGGCTAATGTGCTCATACTTCCTGGTTCTAGTAAGAACTCTAGCTGCTGCATTTTGAACCATCTGTAATTTGTTTATTAAGCGCGCAGAACAACCACCCAATAAAGCATTACAATAATCTAACCTTGAGGTCATAAACGCATGAATTAATATTTCTGCATTTGACATTGAGAGCATAGGTCTCAGTTTAGATATATTTTTAAGATGAAAAAATGCAGTTCTACAAATGCTAGAAACGTGGCTGTCAAAGGAGAGATTACTAGTAAATAGCACACCTAGGTTCCTGACTGATGACGAAGAATTTACAGAGAAGCCATCAAGTGTTAGACAGTGTCCTAGGTTATTACTTGTGGGGGTTTTAGGTCCGATAAGTAACACCTCTGTTTTTTCAGAATTTAACAGTAAGAAATTACTCGTCATCCAGTTTTTTATATCTACTATGCATTCCTTAAGTTTCTCAATTTGGTGTGTTTCACCAGGCCGTGAAGAAATATAGAGCTGAGTGTCATCAGCATAACAGTGAAAGCTAACCCCGTGTTTCCTAATGATATTTCCCAAGGGTAACATGTAAAGCGTGAAAAGTAACGGTCCTAGTACTGAACCTTGAGGAACTCCATACTGCACTTGTGATCGATATGATACCTCTTCATTCACTGCTACGAATTGATGGCGGTCAGATAAGTACGATTTGAACCATGCTAATGCACTTCCACTAATGCCAACAAAGTTTTCTAGTCTATTCAAAAGAATGTTGTGATCGATAGTGTCGAACGCAGCGCTAAGATCCAGTAGAACTAATAGAGAGATACAACCACGATCAGATGATAAGAGCAGGTCATTTGTAACTCTAATGAGAGCAGTCTCAGTACTATGATACGGTCTAAATCCTGACTGGAAATCCTCACAGATATCATTTTTCTCTAAGAAGGAATATAATTGTGAGGATACAACCTTTTCTAATATCTTTGACAGAAAAGGGAGATTCGAGATCGGTCTGTAATTAACTAGATCTTTGGGGTCAAGTTGTGGTTTTTTAATGAGAGGCTTAATAACAGCCAATTTAAAGTTTTTGGGGACATATCCTAATGACAATGACGAATTAATAATAGCCAAAAGAGGATCTATGACTTCTGGAAGCACCTCTTTTAGTAGTTTAGATGGAATAGGGTCTAACATACATGTTGTTGGTTTCGATGAATTAACAAGTTTATACAATTCTTCCTCTCCTATAGTAGAGAATGAGTGGAATTGTTCCTCAGGGGATCTATAGTACACTATTTGATGTGATGATATAGCTGACGGCTGCATGGTTACAATTTGATCTCTAATAGTATCAATCTTGGAAGTAAAGTAGTTCATAAAATCATTACTGCTGTGCTGTTGGGAAATGTCAACACCTGTTGATGCTTTATTTTTTGTTAATTTTGCCACTGTATTGAATAAATACCTGGGGTTATGTTTGTTTTGTTCTAAAAGAGACAAAAAGTAATCAGATCTAGCAGTTTTTAAAGCTTTTCTGTAGGATAGGGTACTTTCCCGCCAGGCTAAACGAAATACCTCTAGTTTTGTTTTCCTCCAGCTGCGCTCCATTTTCCGGGCTGCTCTCTTTAGAGTGCGAGTGTGCTCATTATACCACGGTGTTGGACTCTTTTCCTTAATCTTCCTTAAGCGTAAAGGAGCAATTGTATCTAAAGTGCTAGAAAAGAGAGAGTTCATAGTTTCTGTTACATCATCAAGTTGTTCTGAGCTGTTGGATATGCTGAGGAATTGAGATAAATCAGGAAGATTACTTACAAAGCAGTCTTTTGTGGTAGAAGTGATGGTTCTACCATATTTATAAGAAGGAGTTGAATTTACAGCTTTAACTATATGGAGTTTACACAAGACTAGATAATGATCTGATATATCATCGCTTTGCTGCAGAATTTCAATACCATTAACATCAATTCCATGTGACAGTATTAAATCTAGAGTATGATTTTGACTATGAGTAGGTCCTGAAACGTGTTGTCTAACCCCAATAGAGTTCAGAATGTCTATGAATGCTGATCCTAATGCATCTTTTTCATCATCAACATGGATATTAAAATCACCCACAATTAGGACTCTATCTGCAGCCAGCACTAACTCTGATAGAAAATCAGCAAATTCTTTAATAAAGTCTGTATGGTGCCCTGGTGGCCTGTATACAGTAGCCAGTACAAACGTTACGGGGGATTTATCATTAATACTTTTTTCTCTAGATAATTTTATATGAAGCACCATTACTTCAAAGGAGTTATACTTAAAGCCTGTCTTCTGAGAAATACTGAGAATATTGTTATAAATTGTAGCAACACCTCCCCTTTACCTTTTGGACGCGGCTCATTTTTGTAACAGTAATCTTGGGGGGTGGACTCATTTAAAATAATGTATTCATCTGGTTTTAGCCATGTTTCTGTCAAACAGAGCAAATCTAGGTTATGATCATTAATCAAATCATTTACAAAAAGTGCTTTCGTAGAAAGGGACCTGATATTCAGTAAACCAAGTTTTATCAATTGTTTCTGTGTATTGTAAACATTTTTTATTTGTTGAACATCAATTAAATGGTTACTCATAAATAGTTTTTGACGTTTTCTGTATTTTCTAGTTCGGGGAACAGACACAGTCTCTATAGTGTGATATCTAGGTGAAGGAGTCTCTATGTGCTGAGAATTAACTGACTTCTGTGACGTGAGGCGGCTAGCAGACGGTCGGTTTAGCCAGTCTGTCTGCTTCCTGACCTGGGCTCCAGTTAGTCAAGTATGAACTCTATGACTATGTGCCAAATTTCTAGAGAGAATAGCGGCACCACCCCAGGAGGGATGAACACCATCTCTTTTCAACAGGTCAGGTCTGCCCCAAAAACTCGTCCAATTGTCTATAAAACCTATGTTGTTTTGCGGGCACCACTTAGACATCCAGCCATTTAATGATGACAGTCTACTATGAATCTCATCACCCCGGTAAGCAGGGAGGGGGCCAGAGCATATTACAGTGTCTGACATCGTACTTGCAAGTTCACACACCTCTTTAACATTATTTTTAGTGATCTCCGACTGGCGAAGTCGAACATCATTAGCGCCGGCGTGGATAACAATCTTACTGAATTTACGTTTAGCATTAGCCAGCACTTTTAAATTTGCCAAGATGTCAGGCGCTCTGGCTCCCGGTAAACAATGGACTATGGTGGCTGGTGTCTCTATTTTCACGTTCCGTACAATAGAATCGCCAATAACTAGAGCACTTTCACCAGGTTTCTCAGTGGGTGCGTCACTGAGTGGGGAGAACCTGTTTGATGTTCTGATCGGAACGGAAGAGCGGTGTTTTGACCCGCGACTATGCTGCCTCACAGTCACCCAGTTGCCCTGCTGCACAGGCGCTAATGCCGGAACCGAACAATGTACAGGAATCCCTGAGCTAGTCACATCCAAAGCAGTATCTACAGCCCTCACATTCTTACTGTCCTCAACTAAAGTTTGGATGCGTGTCTCTAGTTCTAAAACCTTCTCTGTCAGCCTAACTATTTCCCTGCATTTATCACATGTGAATCCCTCATCGCTGACAGAGAGAGATAAACTGTACATGTGGCAGACTGTGCAAATAACAATAGCAGGAGAAGAAGCCATTACTCACCGTGATTGATGAATGATACCAATTTAACTTACCACTTACCACCTACCACTTACCACTGTTGTTTGATGAACTCGTGAAAAACGGAGCGAGAGAGAAATGAAAACGGAGCGAGAAAAAAGAAAACAATAATAGGCGTGAATAGCAACGCGAACGGAACCGCGAGTGACAAGCTAACGCACTACACTCGCGGTTTTAAAAGCGAGCGATCAGATTAGTTTGATAGATAATACCAGAAATATGGTGGGAATTAAGTTATATATTATCACTTTAAACAACAGAGTGAAAGTAAGGTAAAGATTCAATAAAAAAGCAGAGCTACAATCACAAACCGCACAGCAGCACAACAGACTGAAGCAATCGAACTGTGACTCAGACTGAAGCAATCAGCATAGCAAAATCCGTGAAGAGCCGTGGAAGCGGCAGGATGAGTGCACGAGCACCGCTTGCGCACCGCCAGCAAAACCGCCTACTTTCCTGCTATTCACAATTTGAATAAAAAAGTTAATAAATAAGTTTTGTCTACCACATGTAGGAGATTTAATGCGGGTGTGGTTCGGGTCGGACTCCAATATCGTTAAATTTAAAGGGTTTGTTGTGGATTAAGGAGAACTAAATAATCTATATAGTGTTTTTAATATTTATAAATGTTTCATTATATTTAATTTATATGTATATTAAATAATTTAATATACATATAAATGAATGCCATATTTTGCAATTATAAGGTTGACGGGTGTTTTTGGAGTAAGATCAATTTCTCTTTCATGAGATTGCTTCCTCTTTTTGGCCGGGTTTCGTTTCTCCGTGTCGTAAACTCTAGGGGCAAGGGCTTCTAAACTGTGGTGTTTTTAGGGGCGTAATATTCAAATGACGATTGTTTTCAGCCGCCACATTTATCAATGTACGATCTTTCGTACGATGGGATTGGCGGCATACGAATGTTTCATAAATCACACTTGAGCTCTATCTTAAGTTGATTTGTGCGCACGGATCTGCACTCGTTTCTACGTTAGATTGATAAATGAGGCCCAATGTGTTGGTATTAAGGGTACTGCGTTGGGATGGTTTAGATCCTACCCAGCAGGCACACAACGTCATATGACGTTGATATTAGGTTAGATTTAGGTCGCGATGTCAGGTGACCAAAATTCAATGTCAAGCCAACGTCTAATGACAACGTTAAATTGACGTCCAAGACCGACGTCAGCTGACGTTGATATTTAGTTGTTTTTAGGTTGTGTTGTAAAGTAACCAAAATCCAACGTCGAACCAACGTCTCAAGCCAACGTCACATTGACGTCAAATACTGATATTTAGTCGTCAGGTATGGCAACCAAAACCCAACGTCTGCTAGACGTCATAATGGTAACGTCAACACAACGTCAAATTCTAACATCATTTGACGTTGATCTTTAGTTAGTTTTAGGTTGTGGGATTAACTAACCAAAATCCAACGTCAAGCCAACGTCTTAAGCCAACGTCACACTGACGTCAAATTCTGATATTTAGTCGTCAGGTATGGCAACCAAAACCCAACGTCTCTTAGACGTCATAATGCTAACGTCAACACAACGTCAAATTCTAACATCATTTGACGTTGATCTTTAGTTAGTTTTAGGTTGTGTCATTGACTAACCAAAATCCAACGTCAAGCCAACGTCTTAAGCCAACGTCACACTGACATCAAATTCTGATATTTAGTCATCAGGTATGGCAACCAAAACCCAATGTCTCCTAGACGTCATAATGGTAACGTCAACACAACGTCAAATTCTAACATCATTTGACGTTGATCTTTAGTTAGTTTTAGGTTGTGGCATTAACTAACCAAAATCCAACGTCAAGCCAACGTCTTAAGCCAACGTCACACTGACGTCAAATTCTGATATTTAGTCGTCAGGTATGGCAACCAAAACCTCAACGTCTGTTAGACGTCATAATGGTAACGTCAACACAACGTCAAATTCTAACATCATTTGATGTTGATCTTTAGTTAGTTTTAGGTTGTGGCATTAACTAACCAAAATCCAACGTCAAGCCTAACGTCTTAAGCCAACGTCACATTGACGTCAAATTCTGATATTTAGTCGTCAGGTATGGCAAACAAAACCCAACCGTCTGCTAGACGTCATAATGGTAATGTCAACACAACGTCAAATTCTAACATCATTTGACGTTGATCTTTAGTTAGTTTTAGGTTGTGGCATTAACTAACCAAACATCCAACGTCAAGCCAACGTCTTAAGCCAACGTCACACTGACTTCAAATTCTGATATTTAGTCGTCAGGTATGGCAACCAAAACCCAACGTCTCCTAGACGTCATAATGGTAACGTCAACACAACGTCAACATTCTAACATCATTTGACGTTGATCTTTAGTTAGTTTTAGGTTGTGGCATTAACTAACCAAAATCCAACGTCAAGCCAACGTCTTAAGCCAAACGTCACATTGACGTCAAATTCTGATATTTAGTCGTCAGGTATGGCAAACCAAAACCCAACGTCTCCTAGACGTCATAATGGTAACGTCAACACAACGTCAAATTCTAACATCATTTGACGTTGATCTTTAAGTTAGTTTTAGGTTGTGGCATTAACTAACCAAAATCCAACGTCAAGCCAACGTCTTAAGCCAACGTCACATTGACGTCAAATTCTGATATTTAGTCGTCAGGTATGGCAAACAAAACCCAACGTCTCCTAGACGTCATAATGGTAACGTCAACACAACGTCAAATTCTAACATCATTTGACGTTGATCTTTAATTAGTTTTAGGTTGTGGGATTAACTAACCAAAATCCAACGTCAAGCCAACGTCTTAAGCCAACGTCACACTGACATCAAATTCTGATATTTAGTCGTCAGGTATGGCAACCAAAACCCAACGTCTCCTAGACGTCATAATGGTAACGTCGACACAACGTCAAATTCTAACATCATTTGATGTTGATCTTTAATTAGTTTTAGGTTGTGGGATTAACTAACCAAAATCCAACGTCAAGCCAACGTCTTAAGCCAACGTCACTTTGACGTCAAATTCTGATATTTAGTCGTCAGGTATGGCAACCAAAACCCAACCTCTGCTAGACGTCATAATGGTAACGTCAACACAACGTCAAATTCTAACATCATTTGACGTTGATCTTTAGTTAGTTTTAGGTTGTGGCATTACCTAACCAAAATCCAACATCAAGCCTACATCTTAAGCCAACGTCACATTGATGTCAAATTCTGATATTTAGTCGTCAGGTATGGCAAACAAAACCCAACCTCTGCTAGACGTCATAATGGTAACGTCAACACAACGTCAAATTCTAACATCATTTGACGTTGATCTTTAGTTAGTTTTAGGTTGTGTCATTAACTATAACCAAAATCCAACGTCTAGCCAACGTCTTAAGCCAACGTCACTTTGACGTCAAATTCTGATATTTAGTCGTCAGGTATGGCAACCAAAACCCAACGTCTGTTAGACCTCATAATGGTAACGTCAACACAACGTCAAATTCTAACATCGTTTGACGTTGATCTTTAGTTAGTTTTAGGTTGTGGCATTAAATAACCAAAATCCAACGTCAAGCCAACGTCTTAAGCCAACGTCACCTTGACGTCAAATTCTGATATTTAGTCGTCAGGTATGGCAACCAAAACTCAATGTCTCCTAGACGTCATAATGGTAACGTCAACACAAATTCAAATTCTAACATCATTTGACGTTGATCTTTAGTTAGTTTTAGGTTGTGGCATTAACTAACCAAAATCCAACGTCAAGCCAACGTCTTAAGCCAACGTCACACTGATGTCAAATACTGACATTTAGTCATGAGGTAAAAACAATAATAATTTTCACAAGAGAACTGTACATTTAATACTGTATTTACAGTATTTTTCTGTTATTTTAAACTATAAGCAAAATTCTGTAAAACAACATCTATAAATTAACAACTGTTATGTAAGGCTATTATATCATTGATGACAAATTATAGTAGTTCTCATTTTTTAACACAGGAAAATGGCTATTATTTATACTGTATTTTTTCTGTTTTCTTAAATTGCATATACATTAATGTAAAATAACACAAATAATCTTTAATATGTAGCTCATTATATTAAAGGTTTATGTCCATACTAGCTGTTTAGCATTTTTCTTTGTAATTTTAAAGTACATCATATTAGTTTTATATTTAGGTATTTTTACATTTGAACTCTGCAATTCTGAACACAAATATAGCTGACTTATTTCATCACATCAAAAAATGCATAGTCTGTTTTTAAAGAGTAAAGCTGCACTACACTCCAGGTTGAAACTTTCAGGCCTCTGCCCACACACCAGTTGATCCAAATTGCTTTGCAATGGAAATTGTGAACAGAGAATAGTATGCATAATATTTAAAGGCTCAAAAAAAAAAAACTTTCACAAACACATGTCATACAGCCATTGTAAAATATTGTTATGCTATTTGATCAGAATATGCATTTGTTATTTGTGTGAGAGAAACCATATACCTACTGAGAAATTTGAAATGAGAAAAAAAACAGAGCATAAAGAAAAGGGTCTGAAAGGACTGGAATGTGTAGAAAACATACATTCAAATATGGAAGATTTAGAATCCTCAATTTGTCAAATGTGCATGTCTGCATTATGGAAACACCTTGCTGTGAGGTGACTGCTTAATAACCACTGAATCATCTTGCTGTTGCAAGCAATACAGTGATGAAATGAATAAGAGTACATTCTTTATCAAATGCCTCAATTATTGTTGAATTAGTCGCATATCAACATTTACAGTTTACATTTTCCCATACCATGAATGCTGTAACGGCATTGCCACTGCAGTCAACAGTGTAATCAGTAGACAAATGTTGCAATTATGACAGTGTTTGTAGTAAGTGTTACTGTGGACAAAGGAATAAACCTAAACCAACAGGTGGTGTAACTGTAATACAGCAAAGGGGCAGATACAGAAAATGCCACAGTTGTATGCACAGCTGCATTTAGGCATAAGAGTGGTTATACGGTTGAGGCAAGGGATTTGTTAAAGTTCAAAAGGGTCATTATTGGTCATGTGAATATAACTGTAACTTACAAGTATAGCCAGACATGTACACACCCTCTTTGTACTCCTAAACCTAACACTATTTTAACTCTAAATTCATAGGGAAATTATAGGTGAATAGTGAATGGCATAGATGCACCTAACCCTGGTTGTGAGCATAAGTGAAAACACCATTTTTTAATTAATTAAATGTAACAGCCTAAAAAAAAAAATCAATATACATACATATTTGCTATCTTTTGTTTAAAACTTTTTTCTACAGTTGCAATGTTGTTTGATGTCTCTTTGTGTTACTTTGGTCGTGATTGGTTAATCTGAATGTCATCCAGGAATCTGGCCAATGACAAGTGGGCACGCCTCCTGCCGCTCAAATTTGAATTTTCACATCAGTCAGTTCCTGCTCACTCGTTCTGTTGTTTATCTGCAGTCCTGCTCTGTTCAGTGCACTATAATAGCTTTTACGTGGATTATCACATATCTGACAGATGCTTTCTTATTTGGACTGTTATTGAGTTATGCGGTGTCGATTGAGAACGAAAAAGCACGAATATGAACACAGACACAATGGCTAATGGACACATATTGGAAACAGCAGAAGGTAAAGTCCTTTACTGGAATAAAGTTGGCTTGACGTTGGACGTTCGATATTCGCATATTTAGGGACCGTCTCTAAAGTTACATGCGATATTGGTATACACTTTTCTAACTTCAATAGCATTTGAGCAGAATGACTTACAGTCATAAAAACAACTGTAAACTGTACATCTAGGTGTCAACTATAATGCACACCTTTTACATTTTTGATATTTATTAAAATCTACTGTAAATCATATGTAAAAATGGCTATTTTTCACTACAAAATGGGCTCAAACGCAAATTCAAAGCTCAATAGCATTTGAGGAGAATGACTTACAGTCATAAAAACAACTGTAAACGGTTCATCTTGGTGTAAACTATAATACACACCTTTTACATTTTTGATATGTATTAAAATCTACTGTAAATCATATGTAAAAATGGCTATTTTTCACTACAAAATGGGCTCAAACGCAAATTCAAAGCTCAATAGCATTTGAGGAGAATGACTTACAGTCATAAAACAACTGTAAACTGTTCATCTAGGTGTAAACTATAATGCACACCTTTTACATTTTTGATTTTTATTCAAATCTACTGTAAATCATATGTAAAAAAAAATCTATTTTTCACTACAAAATGGGCTCAAACGCAAATTTAAAGCTCAATAGCATTTGAGGAGAATGACTTACAGTCATAAAACCAACTGTAAACTGTTCATCTTGGTGTAAACTATAATGCACACCTTTTACATTTTTGATATTTATTAAAATCTACTGTAAATCATATGTAAAAAAAAAATCTATTTTTCACTACAAAATGGGCTCAATCGCAAATTTAACGCTCAATAGCATTTGAGGAGAATGACTTACAGTCATAAAACCAACTGTAAACTGTTCATCTAGGTGTAAACTATAATGCACACCTTTTACATTTTTGATATTTATTAAAATCTACTGTAAATCATATGTAAAAATGGCTATTTTTCACTACAAAATGGGCTCAAACACAAATTCAAAGCTCAATAGCATTTGAGGAGAATGACTTACAGTCATAAAAACAACTGTAAACTGTACATCTAGGTGTAAACTATAATGCACACCTATTACATTTTTGATATTTATTAAAATCTACTGTAAATCATATGTAAAATAATCTATTTTTCACTACAAAATGGGCTCAAACGCAAATTCAAAGCTCAATAGCATTTGAGGAGAATGACTTGCAGTCATAAAAACAACTGTAAACTGTTCATCTAGCTGTCAACTATAATGCACATCATTTAACCATGTAAAATCAATAACAGTTTTATATTCTTTAGATTCATGGGCGGCGCTAGGGAGGGGCTAGCAGGTGCTCCAGCACCCCCAAGAAAAACCAAAGCACCCCCATAGCACCCCCCATAAAAAATGAAATAAAATAAAAACATTTGACTCATTAAACACATGCATAAATACTGCAATGCAATAACGTGATTTGCAGTCGCACCTAATGTCAGCATTTTATTTTAAAAATGGATCGGTTCCTTGTGCCAAGTAGTAGCCTTGGCCTGCCCCGACTAAAGATTTTTCTAGTCAACTATTCGCACATTTAAATTAAATTGATAGTAGGGGAGCACGGGGCACAAAGTAACGCGGGGTTAGTTGTAACACACGTTTTTTTTAAAATATTTCCACACATGCTAGCATAACCAAATTTACAGTATTTACTAGTTACCATATCAACATTATATAGAGAAAAAAAGTGCGCCAAAATTCAAAAGTCTTTTGAAGATATCGCTGAACATTTATTTTACCATAGTAAATTATATTTCTGGCTTAAGTAAATTTTTCATCTCAGTTTTTATTACTAATTTAAAATGAGACAAATCTGTCTGCTATTATTTTAATCTCCAATCTGTTATTTATCAGTTTAGATATTTTTTTTTAATGCTTCGATAACTAGCAGAAGACACTAACCGGTTTTAAATTAAAGTTGCGCAGATGGGGTGAGTTGTAACACTGCGTTACAATGTGTCCTGCCATGCTATTCAATGATATTAGCGATGTAATTCACACTATTTACTTTAATACATTTTAATGAGAAACGACGAGAAACGGGTGAATAAAGACTCACAATCATTGTTTAATGTTCAGAAATTATTATTTAATTAATTATAAAGCATTTTGGCTAGTTTATATGGGGTGTCCCAGGCATGGTTGCAATATGTTCATTGTCAAACTCAAAAATCAGATTACTTTTAATTATTAAAAAACGCCATTATTCTATTTAAAATAAATAATTATTTTATTTTATTGACAAAATATTTTAGTCTGTCTTGTATATTTTTTTCATAAGATCAGATTACCTTTTAGGCTGTCATATGGTCATGTTACAACGAGCCCCTCAGCTGTTACAATGTGCTCCACCTATGGGGCATGTTATCACATTTCACTTCCAACTTTTGAGGGTAAATAAAGAAAAACGTATACACTGTATTTATGAAACAAAGCGACATATTTGTACTAGGCAAGTGTGAAATTACTGTGGATAAAAAAATTATACTCTGAACAGGAAGTGGATTTACACAATTTGAGAAAGTCAAAAAGTGTTACTTTGTGCCCCGCTCTCCCCTATAATAACCATTTAGGTTATTATTTATGCCTATTATTTAGGCATTTAGGCGTATTATTCCACGCTCAAACGCACGCATAACGCTTGCCGCAAAGCAATGATTAAAGTAATGATTATGAATGCATAGGGGAAAAATGCATTTTAATTATTAATTATTATTATTAATAAACTAGTGCTTTCTCAGACTCGCCATCTCCACAGTGGACGTGCCTTTAATAGAGAAATGCACCTATACGGACTACATAATCAAAGAAGATTTGTTTTTTATTTTAATTGGTTTTCAAGCTTTCTGCAGATTTATTTCTTATGTCTGTGAGCTGGTTCATTGTTGTGACGCGCTCCATTCACGGAGACTGCATGATACGACAGAAAGCACATCCAAAAATGACGGGAGTATATGCTCTTTCCGCAGGAAAAAAAATAAAAAAATACAAATAATTGCGTGCGCGCGCCCATGTCATACAGTAGGCACAGCGCGATATTACTCCCACATTCCTCATAAACATTTGAAATGCGCCTATATAGTGATTTTATTATTCATATAAAAATAATAATAATAACAACCTGTTTTGGTCATATTTACTATTAATTGCCCAGCTCCCCCTGTCATTGATCTAGCACCCCCTCAGCACCTTCGTTCAAAATTCTCTGGCGCCGCCCCTGTTTAGATTTGAATAAAAATCAAAAATGTAAAAGGTGTGCATTATAGTTTACACCTAGATGAACAGTTTACAGTTGTTTTTATGACTGTAAGTCATTCTCCTCAAATGCTATTGAGCTTTAAATTTGCGTTTGAGCCCATTTTGTAGTGAAAAATTTATTTTTTTACATATGATTTACAGTAGATTTTAATAAATATCAAAAATGTAAAAGGAGTGCATTATAGTTTACACCAAGATGAACCGTTTACAGTTGTTTTTATGACTGTAAGTCATTCTCCTCAAATGCTATTGAGCTTTAAATTTGCGTTTGAGCCCATTTTGTAGTGAAAAATTGATTTTTTTACATATGATTTACAGTAGATTTTAATAAATATCAAAAATGTAAAAGGTGTGCATTATAGTTTACACCTAGATGAACAGTTTACAGTTGGTTTTATGACTGTAAGTCATTCTCCTCAAATGCTATTGAGCTTTAAATTTGCGTTTGAGCCCATTTTGTAGTGAAAATAGATTTTTTTACATATGATTTACAGTAGATTTTAATAAATATAAAAAATGTAAAAGGTGTGCATTATAGTTTACACCTAGATGAACAGTTTACAGTTGTTTTGATGACTGTAAGTCATTCTCCTCAAATGCTATTGAGCTTTAAATTTGCGTTTGAGCCCATTTTGTAGTGAAAAATAGCCATTTTTACATGATTTACAGTAGATTTGAATAAATATCAAAAATGTAAAAGGTGTGCATTATAGTTTACACCTAGATGAACAGTTTACAGTTGTTTTTATGACTGTAAGTCATTCTCCTCAAATGCTATTGAGCTTTAAATTTGCGATTGAGCCCATTTTGTAGTGAAAAATAGATTTTTTTTTTACATATGATTTACAGTAGATTTTAATAAATATCAAAAATGTAAAAGGTGTGCATTATAGTTTACACCTAGATGAACAGTTTACAGTTGTTTTGATGACTGTAAGTCATTCTCCTCAAATGCTATTGAGCTTTAAATTTGCGTTTGAGCCCATTTTGTAGTGAAAAATAGCCATTTTTACATATGATTTACAGTAGATTTTAATAAATATCAAAAATGTAAAAGGTGTGCATTATAGTTTACACCTAGATGAACAGTTTACAGTTGTTTTTATGACTGTAAGTCATTCTCCTCAAATGCTATTGAGCTTTAAATTTCGTTTGAGCCCATTTTGTAGTGAAAAATAGATTTTTTTACATATGATTTACAGTAGATTTTAATAAATATCAAAAATGTAAAAGGTGTGCATTATAGTTTACACCTAGATGAACAGTTTACAGTTGTTTTTATGACTGTAAGTCATTCTCCTCAAATGCTATTGAGCTTTGAATTTGCATTTGAGCCCATTTTGTAGTGAAAAATAGCCATTTTTACATATGATTTACAGTAGATTTGAATAAATATCAAAAATGTAAAAGGTGTGCATTATAGTTTACACCTAGATGAACAGTTTACAGTTGTTTTGATGACTGTAAGTCATTCTCCTCAAATGCTATTGAGCTTTAAATTTCGTTTGAGCCCATTTTGTAGTGAAAATAGATTTTTTTACATATGATTTACAGTAGATTTTAATAAATATAAAAAATGTAAAAGGTGTGCATTATAGTTTACACCTAGATGAACAGTTTACAGTTGTTTTGATGACTGTAAGTCATTCTCCTCAAATGCTATTGAGCTTTAAATTTGCGTTTGAGCCCATTTTGTAGTGAAAAATAGCCATTTTTACATGATTTACAGTAGATTTGAATAAATATCAAAAATGTAAAAGGTGTGCATTATAGTTTACACCTAGATGAACAGTTTACAGTTGTTTTTATGACTGTAAGTCATTCTCCTCAAATGCTATTGAGCTTTAAATTTGCGATTGAGCCCATTTTGTAGTGAAAAATAGATTTTTTTTTTACATATGATTTACAGTAGATTTTAATAAATATCAAAAATGTAAAAGGTGTGCATTATATTTTACACCTAGATGAACAGTTTACAGTTGGTTTTATGACTGTAAGTCATTCTCCTCAAATGCTATTGAGCTTTAAATTTGCGTTTGAGCCCATTTTGTAGTGAAAAATTTATTTTTTTACATATGATTTACAGTAGATTTTAATAAATATCAAAAATGTAAAAGGTGTGCATTATAGTTTACACCTAGATGAACAGTTTACAGTTGTTTTTATGACTGTAAGTCATTCTCCTCAAATGCTATTGAGCTTTAAATTATGGCATATTTTGCGTTTGAGCCCATTCGGTAGTGAAAAATATATATATTTTTTACATATGATTTACAGTAGATTTTAATACATATCAAAAATGTAAAAGGTGTGCATTATAGTTTACACCTAGATGAACAGTTTACAGTTGGTTTTATGACTGTAAGTCATTCTCCTCAAATGCTATTGAGCTTTACATTTGCGTTTGAGCCCATTTTGTAGTGAAAAATAGCCATTTTTACATGATTTACAGTAGATTTTAATAAATATCAAAAATGTAAAAGGTGTGCATTATAGTTTACACCTAGATGAACAGTTTACAGTTGTTTTTATGACTGTAAGTCATTCTCCTCAAATGCTATTGAGCTTTGAATTTGCGTTTGAGCCCATTTTGTACTGAAAAATAGCCATTTTTACATATGATTTACAGTAGATTTGAATAAATATCAAAAATGTAAAAGGTTTGCATTATAGTTTACACCTAGATGAACAGTTTACAGTTGTTTTTATGACTGTAAGTCATTCTCCTCAAATGCTATTGAGCTTTAAATTTGCGATTGAGCCCATTTTGTAGTGAAAAATAGATTTTTTTTTACATATGATTTACAGTAGATTTTAATAAATATCAAAAATGTAAAAGGTGTGCATTATAGTTTACACCTAGATGAACAGTTTACAGTTGTTTTGATGACTGTAAGTCATTCTCCTCAAATGCTATTGAGCTTTAAATTTGCGTTTGAGCCCATTTTGTAGTGAAAATAGATTTTTTTACATATGATTTACAGTAGATTTTAATAAATATAAAAAATGTAAAAGGTGTGCATTATAGTTTACACCTAGATGAACAGTTTACAGTTGTTTTGATGACTGTAAGTCATTCTCCTCAAATGCTATTGAGCTTTGAATTTGCGTTTGAGCCCATTTTGTAGTGAAAAATAGCCATTTTTACATATGATTTACAGTAGATTTTAATAAATATCAAAAATGTAAAAGGTGTGCATTATAGTTTACACCTAGATGAACAGTTTACAGTTGTAAAGACTGTAAGTCATTCTGCTCAAATGCTATTGAAGTTAGAAAAGTGTATACCAATATCGCATGTAACTTTAGAGACGGTCCCTAAATATGCGAATATCGAACGTCCAACGTCAAGCCAACTTTATTCCAGTAATGCCTTTTATATTTTTTTTGTTACTGTTAAAGTGATATGCTAATCGCGATGACATAATCTGTTACTGTGTTTTGTTATTATGTTTTAATACCATCCAGATAAGGCTCTGTGTAATGACGATGTTTTAGGGATGATTTAAAGTGACTCGTTGTTTTTTTTTATATCGCGAAATGTAAATATGTCCGCGTAGTACTACAAGTTATGTACGTTTTAATAGATAAACATGCATGAATGACAGAATAAATAGCGGGATATGTTTGATGTTAATATGAGTTAAGTACAGAAGGCCGCCTTTTGCTGATCTTATTTTTAATAACAGAATGAAATAGTAAAAATAACTATATTTATTTTATAAATGTTATTTTATTACTGTGGAACATGAAAAACTAGCATGTACACTCGTTCAACAGAGAGGACATGAAACCACCATTCTTGGACTCTGAAGAATACCATGCAAACCATGCTTTTGGATCTAACTTACTGTTAAGTTTTTGTATAAAGCTGGTGAGTAGGCAAAATTTTTGTAAGCCCATGTCTCTGTCAGTAAGTCAACAATTAATATTGTTTTATTAAACCTGTTAAATATTAATTTGTTCTTGTGTGTGTGTGTGTGTGTGTGTGTTTTCCCTCTCATGGTCCAGAGGTTTTGGGATTGAAAATCTTCTGCTAAGTTACATGATCTTCTGTAAAAGTGAGTTTTCATGTCATACTAACATAATACTTAAATGATCATGTGCTGAAATGTGAACACGGGCAAAGCAGGCAAACTCTGCACCAAGACACCACTCTGATTCAAACTTAATTCTTGAGGTTAGCTCACTCAAAATGAAATCTCCCTCATCATTATCTCACCCTCATGTCTTTTTTAATCTTCTTTTGTGTTCCACAGAAAAAAAAGTCAGTTATGCAGGTTGGAAAAGACATAGGTGAGTAAATGATGACAGAATTTTCATCATCCACCTTATTCTTCACATAAAAATGGTCCATTTGTAGATTTTATGGGTCTTGCTTCCGGTCTCTTTTGCTTACAGATATTTTTACTTTTTTAGCTGTACAGAACCACTCGTTTTGCTGCTTGATATTGCAAATTGGTGTGTCTTATCATATTATTTTAGTGTAGTATCTTAATTATGAACACACTGGTTTGTAATGCAAACAGTTTTACCATTTACTGCATGTTGTTATTCTTATCGTTATTTCCCTATAGCTGCTAATGAACTGGAAGTCTCGCCCATAGGCTTACTTCCGCCTATGAAATCTTGAGTAATTTAATGATCTCCTCAAGTACATTTGTTAGACATTTCACCCACTTGTGATAGAAAAACTGTGTAAACAGATTCATAATTATATTAGTTATAAATATTCAGGTATTAGCATATTAGCAATTGATAAAAATATTAATTATTTAATTTTTTTGGTGTACTAATTGGCATTTGTCTGGGTACAGAATTTGTTTACTTTATGATACATCTGGGAAAAGTTGTTCATTGTTGTGAATACTCATTTCTTTATAACTACAAGTAGAGTACACACACAGCAGTGAGTAGAGAACACACACCCAGAGCTTTGGTCAGCCATTTTTATTGTGCAGCCCGTGGGGGTTACGTGCCTTGCTCAAGGGCACCTCAAGCCCCGTTTACACTAGTGGGTTTTTGAAGAGAGCACTGTTCATCTACATTTCCTACCAGGACTGAGACTCGAACCCATGACCTTCAGATTACAAGTCTGACTCTAACCATTAGGTCACAACTAGATTAAATGTGGACGTTACCATTATGATGTCTAGGAGACGTTGGGTTTTGGTTGCCATACCTGACGACTAAATATCAGTATTTGATCAGTATCAGAAGGTGATGTTGGCTTAAATTAGCCAGAATGTCTCATAATGTCAAATGTTGTTTAAAGAAAAGGTACACAAATGAAATCCTCCTTTTTAAGGACTTTTCAATAAATCTGTCTTTATATATATATATATATATATATATATATATATATATATATATATATATATATATATAATAGATATATATATATTTTTTTTAACCCCCAGATGCAGCAAGGATCCAGCTGATTACTTCAGATTTGGAGGGCTGCTCTTTATCTGCTGTTTCTATCACTTCTGGTGCAGAATCATGGACCTTTATTTGTATGTTTTGATTTTACTTATTATTACACTTGTGTAGCTAGTGTTCAGGATTAAAATACAATGCAATTTTTGTCCACATATATTATCAGAGCTATATGGAGCCCAAAAGGGTCAATCGAATATTGATAAAAACACTACAAACCTGATTGGGAAAATACAAGCTAAAATACAGTTCCCTGCACAATCTTTTTCAAAGAAAAATCATGATACTAACCCTAACTTGTAAGATAAAAATATAATTTTATTTTTGCTCCTCAAGAATTTGTTTACACAAATTTACATCTGAATAATGAAACTGTTTTAAAAGGATACTCCACCCCAAAATGAAAATTTTGTCATTAATCACTTACCCCCATGTCGTTCCAAACCCGTAAAAGCTTTGTTCGTCTTCGAAACACAATTTAAGATATTTTGGATGAAAACCGGGAGGCTTGTGACTGTCCCATTGACTGCCAAGTAAATTACACTGTCAAGGTCCAGAAATGTATGAAACACATTGCTAGAATACTCCATCTGCCATCAGTGGTTCAATCGTTACGTTATGGAGCAACGAGAATACTTTTTGCATCACCGTAGCGCCATTTTGGAGATTATGCCCTGGACGCAAAATGCGTACACTCTTCTGTATCACAGGGATGCGTCTTCTACAGGGACGGATTATGACACAGCGGTGCCCTGGGCACGGACTGATTAAAGGCCCCCCTCAGTTGAAAGTGTTTTAACTATATCATGATATGTCTCGATTCTCAAATATAAGTAAATGGATTTTGGACCTTTATATCTCAGACGCACACACAGCACAGACATGGAAAGAAACTTGTTGTCAAGAGTTGCGGCTGCCCTGCGAATTTATCAATAAAATAGTTTTGCAGCTGAAAAGCTACATGACATTTCTCAGTAGCGAGGTAATAGAATCAGTGATTCATTATTAGTAGATGCTGCTGCTGAACATGAGAGAAGCACAGACGCTGGTATTCACACGCTCTCTCTCTCTCTCTCTCTCTCTCTCTCTCTCTAATAAGTGCGTTAGACTGCATTAATAACTGCATTAACCTGCATATCAATGGCTCAAGCCCCTGTTATTAGCTCTAAAATGACGTTTTGGAATTGAAGGTTTATGAGGTGCGCAAGAAATTATTTCAACACACACGAGATTTCAGGATGGAAACATGACAAAAGTCTTGAAATAAATCTTCTGAACAATGTCTTGATGTGTGGTTGTGACTCCAGGCCATTCAAATTATTACAGAAATAATGCACTCCCTAAGTGGTACAGTATAATGTGGCCACGACGCTGGAGCCTTTCTCCATTCTCAAACAAATTAATACGTTCGATCTTTATTGACCGAACACAAGCACTTATTGCGATAGAAAACACTGTAATGGTTTCCACTGATTAGAAAATATTTTTGTTTGCTTGGGTGGTAATATTATATAGGCTTATTAATAAGGAAGGGGGGCCCAAAATATCGTTTTGCCTATGTCACGATAAGAGGTAAATCCGGCCCTGTTTATTGTACAGAAAGAGAGCAAAATAGCATTTACATTATCAAAGAACTTTATCATTGACTTTAGTCTAGCCAGAATTTAAGCATTCTCAGAAACTCCCATTAATCACTGAAGTTGCTTTCATTGTTAAATTAATATCTTACTTGCATCTTACACACATCTGCACTTTGTTGTTTCTGATGTGAGAAATCGGCAGAGAGCAGAATTCATTCAGGGAGTGCTCACACTGAATAAAACACAGCTGTTTCAGCGATGACTCATCTGAACGCCTCTTATTGGCCATTGTATTCATAAGCTCAACAGAATCATGTGTGATTGGTTATAATGCGCACATATCGCAGTGCTGTAGCTAAAAACGCGGCTATCTCTGGCTCCATGCCACCAAAGTTAATCGAACGCAGATTTGAATTTAGCAGCTGATGATGTGCCGCACTAAACGATCTAATCACACCGGTGTGATGGTTTATCAAATATTATACGGCTATTTTTGTCTTTTGGAAGCTGCATTCTAAATCCACTTGCCTCAAAAATCTGAGGGGGCACAGTTGAAATCGCGTTCCGGGAGTAGCGTTATTTTGGCCCGTGCGTTAATCCATCCCTGGTCTTCTACGTCGATTTACGCTTTGATTTGAACGCAAACAGCGCATCCCTGTGTCGAGGCTGATACTGAAGAGTGTACGCATTTTGCGTCCAGGGCATAATCTCTGAAATGGCGCTGCGCTGATGCAGAGGAGACGTTACGGTGCCTAATTGTTGAATAAAGTCGTTATTTTTGTTTTATTTCCGTACAAAAAGTATTCTCGTCGCTTCATAAGTCAGATTGTGAACCACTGATGGCAGATGGAGTATTCTGGTGATGTGTTTCATACTTTTCTGGACCTTGACAGTGTAATTTACTTGGCAGTCAACGGGACAGTCACAAGCCTCCCGGTTTTCATCCAAAATATCTTAAATTGTGTTCCGAAGACGAATTAAGGTTTTACGGGTTTGGAACGACATCGGGGTAAGTGATTAGTGGCAATTTTTATTTTGGGGTGGAGTATCCCTTTAAAACACCAGGCATCATACACTTATCGACTTTGTAAATAATGACAAAGGAAAGCTGGGCATCATATATATTTAAGCCTGAAATACACTACACGTTTTTTTTCCCCTGATTTTCAGCCAATTTACAGTCTGGAGAAGTTGACGCTACTTGCCAAAAGTCAGAGACAGTCTGCAGATTTTAGATGACAGATTCCATAGAAAGTCGCGTAGTGTATGATAGTCACAGACTCCGTTTTTTTAGCTTCAGAGTCAGATTCTATACAGTCGGAGGATATCAAAAATGTTTGATATTTTCAGCCGATTTTAGAACGCATATTGTTTTATTTGTCATGCATCTCCTAGCAACAAGGCTCATGTTTCTGAGTGAGTTTGTTGTGATCGGAACAACTTTAAAGTCTGGTAGTGTATGATCCTCGATCATGTAGTGTATGATGCCCAGTATTCCTTTCACTATTTACAATGTCAGTATACAGTATCTCACAGAAGTGAGTACACCCCTCACATTTTTGTAAATATTTTATTATCTTTTCATGTGACAACACTGAAGAAATTACACTTTGCTACAATGTAAAGTAGTGAGTGTACAGCTTGTATAACAGTGTACATTTGCTGTCCCCTCAAAGTAACTCAACACCCAGCCATTAATGTCTAAACCGATGGCCACAAAAGTGAGTACACCCCTAAGTGAAAATGTCCAAATTGGGCCCAAAGTGTGAATATTTTGTGGCTACCATTATTTTACAGCACTGCCTTAACCCTCTTGGGCATGGAGTTCACCAGAGCTTCACAGGTTGCCACTGGAGTCCTCTTCCACTCCTCCATGACGACATCATGGAGCTGGTGGATGTTAGAGACCTTGCACTCCTCCGCCTTTCGTTTGAGGATGCCCCACAGATGCTCAATAGGGTTTAGGTCTGGAGACATGCTTGGCCAGTGCATCATCTTTACCCTCAGCTTCTTTAGCAAGGCAGTGGTCGTCATGGAGGTGTGTTTGGGGTCGTTATCATGTTGGAATACTTCCCTGCGGCCCAGTCTCTGCTTCAGTATGTCACAGTACATGTTGGCATTCATGGTTCCCTCAATGAACTGTAGCTCCCCAGTGCCGGCAGCACTCGTGCAGCTCCAGACCATGACACTCCCACCACCATGCTTGACTGTAGGCAAGACACACTTGTCTTTGTACTCCTCACTTGGTTGCCGCCACACATGCTTGACACTATCTGAACCAAATAAGTTTATCTTGGTCTCATCAGACCACAGGACATGGTTCCAGTAATCCATGTCCTTAGTCTGCTTGTCTTCAGCAAACTGTTTGCGGGCTTTCTTGTGCATCATCTTTAGAAGAGGCTTCCTTCTGGGACGACAGCCATGCAGGCCAATTTGATGCAGTGTGCGGCGTATGGTCTGAGCACTAACAGGCTGACCCCACCCACCCCTTCAACCTCTGCAGCAATGCTGGCAGCACTCATACGTCTATTTCCCAAACACAACCTCTGGATATGATGCTGAGCACGAGCACTCAACTTCTTTGGTCGACCATGGCGAGGCCTGTTCTGAGTGGAACCTGTCCTGTTAAACCGCTGTATGGTCTTGGCCACCGTGCTGCAGCTCAGTTTCAGGGTCTTGGCAATCTTCATATAGTCTACGCCATCTTTATGTAGAGCAACAATTCTTTTTTTCAGATCCTCAGAGAGTTCTTTGCCATGAGGTGCCATGTTAAACTTCCAGTGACCAGAATGAGAGAGTGAGAGCGATAACACCAAATTTAATACACCTGCTCCCCATTCACACTTGAGACCTTGTAACACTAACGAGTCACATGACACCGGGGAGAGAAAATGGCTAATTGGGCCCAATTTGGACATTTTCAGTTAGGGGTGTACTCACTTTGTGGCCAGCTGTTTAGACATTAATGGCTGTGTTGAGTTATTTTGAGGGGACAGCAAATGTACACTGTTATACAAGCTGTACACTCACTACTTTACATTGTAGCAAAGTGTAATTTCTTCAGTGTTGTCACATGAAAAGTTATAATAAAATATTTACAAAAATGTGAGGGGTGTACTCACTTCTGTGAGATACTGTATGTATGATGCCTAGTGTTTTAAAAATCTGTTCAGATTTTAAGTCATGCAGTGTATTCCAGCCTTTAGAATTAATAGTCATTTGAAACAGTGACAGTCTTGTAGATGTTTTGTATTTCTTCTGTTGAGAATATTTAATTCAACTCATTAACTTCTTATCAAACTGTTCTGTTAATTGGTACACTATTTTAAATGTTGAAATGTATTTGAAATGTATTTCCTTTAAAATTTGCACTGTTTTTCTTCAAAAACTGAATGATTACATTTTCAGTTTTGTACAGTATATGTATAGACTTTGTATTTTGTCTTTCAAAATGAAACTTTTAATTTACAATCGTGAGCATTCTTTAACAATATTATTATTTTTTTTTTTTAAACCTGTAAAATAAGTTTTTCTCTGCAGAACTTTTAGGCTAGTGTTTTACTTTTAGCACTTTATTGAATGCGTTTGATCATAATAATGTAGGAAAAATCTGTAAAAGGACAGTGTTCCTCTGTTCACTGTTTAGTGATATCACTTTATTTAATTTGTTAGTAATAATCTAAGAAAAATCCATAAAATAACAGTTTTACATGGTTAAAAAATAAAGAAACGGTCAAATGACTGGCAGTAGCGGCTGCCAAACAAAAACCATAAAACTGCAGTAAATAAAAAATGGGACAAACCACGCTCATATTGATGTAATGTTGAATACCATTCATATGCCTTAAATACGGGACGATTCTATGTTAATGTCAAGCCCTGTTTGCAAATATGTTCTAATATTGCCAACTTGCAAAATTATGACAGACTGCTGATATTACTGAACTCATAGTGTGAAATATCCCAAAACATTGCTTTTGGTACCATATAATAGTCATAAATTGCTCAGTCAGTTTGTTCTCTCTCTTTTGTGTACATGCAACAGACCCAAGTAAATGTTTAGAGATTTTTCTGTTCACAACCTCACTGCCTTTTAGCATTAACGGGGAAGGTTTTAGGTTTTGAAATTGCGCAATATCAGTTTTGTCTCCAGAAGATAAAAACATAGCAGTTTGGGTGAGCCCATGATCTTCCATCTAGCACCACAGTAGAACCAATGTGACATCTACATTAGATATGACAAACCTAACACAAACTATAACAAGAGGTTCATAATGTGTTATGTATAATTAATTGTTTGGACATTTAACTCCTCTTCCTTTTGTATTCACAGGTTGATGACAAATGTGGTAATGGCCATTTTCAATAGGGATGTAATGCAATGTCTGTACAATGTTGGAGATTGAAATCAATTTAACTTTGGGTTCTGAAGTCAACCCGATTTTCATTTTCAACCAAAATGCAACGTCTGTCCAACACTGGAGATTGACGTCAAATTGACGATGGGTTCTGATGTCAATCTGACGTTGGGTTCTGACGTCAACCCGATTTTCATTTTCAACCAAAATACAACGTCTGTCCAACGTTGGAGATTGACGTCAATCTGACGTTGGGTTCTGACGTCAACCCGATTTTCACTTTCAACCAAAATACAACGTCTGTCCAACGTTGGAGATTGACGTCAATCTGACGTTGGGTTCTGACGTCAACCCGATTTTCATTTTCAACCAAAATACAACGTCTGTCCAACGTTGGAGATTGACGTCAATCTGACGTTGGGTTCTGACGTCAACCCGATTTTCATTTTCAACCAAAATACAACGTCTGTCCAACGTTGGAGATTGACGTCAATCTGACGTTGGGTTCTGACGTCAACCCGATTTTCATTTTCAACCAAAATACAACGTCTGTCCAACGTTGGAGATTGACGTCAATCTGACGTTGGGTTCTGACGTCAACCCGATTTTCATTTTCAACCAAAATACAACGTCTGTCCAACGTTGGAGATTGACGTCAATCTGACGTTGGGTTCTGACGTCAACCCGATTTTCATTTTCAACCAAAATACAACGTCTGTCCAACGTTAGAGGTTGACGTCAATCTGACGTTGGGTTCTGACGTCAACCCGATTTTCATTTTCAACCAAAATACAACGTCTGTCCAACGTTAGAGGTTGACGTCAATCTGACGTTGGGTTCTGACGTCAACCCGATTTTCATTTTCAACCAAAATACAACGTCTGTCCAACGTTAGAGGTTGACGTCAATCTGACGTTGGGTTCTGACGTCAACCCGATTTTCATTTTCAACCAAAATACAACGTCTGTCCAACGTTGGAGATTGACGTCAATCTGACGTTGGGTTCTGACGTCAACCCGATTTTCATTTTCAACCAAAATGCAATCTCTGACCAACGTTGGATATTGACGTCAATCTGACGTTGGGTTCTGACGTCAACCCACTTTTAATTTTCAACCAAAATGCAACATCTATCCAACGTTGGAGATTGACGTCAATCTGACATTGGGTTCTGACATCAATCTGACGTTGGGTTCTGACATCAATCTGACGTTGGGTTCTGACGTCAAACTGACGTTGGGTTCTGACGTCAAACTGACGTTGGGTTCTGACGTCAAACTGACGTTGGGTTATGACGTCAACCCGATTTTCATTTTCAACCAAAAAACAACGTCTCTCCGACGTTGGGGTCCAACGTCAATCTGACGTCATATTGACGTCCGGTGCCTGCTGGGTATTTGTCTGAAATAACTTTTTTAGTTCGGGTTGGAGAGTTTGTCTCCTCAACTGCTTCTTTCACATGTGGGGTCCCCCAGGGCTCCATTTTGGGGCCTATTCTGTTCTCACTGTATATGCTTCCCTTAGGACATATTTTTAGGAAATTTGGTATTTCTTTTCATTGTTATGCAGACGATACGCAAATTTATCTGCCATTGAAACGAAAAGATAGTGGCTCTCTAGCGCCCCTAATGCAGTGCCTTGAGGAAATTAAGGCCTGGATGGCACAAAATTTCCTTAATTTTAATGAAAACAAAACAGAAGTTATGCTGTTTACCCCGGGAGGTATCTGTGACTCAGTAGATTTGGACCTTGGTGAATTGAAACCACTTGTGAAGCCTTATGTAAAAAGAGTTATCTTGGATTGTGATTTTAAATTGGACAAACAGATTAACTCGGTAGTTAAATCTAGTTTTTTCCAGTTAAGACAACTCACCAAGGTGAAATCTTTTCTGTCTCCTAAAGACTTTCAAAGAATTCTACATATTTTTGTTTCAACTCGTCTGGATTATTGTAATGGCCTTTATATAGGCATTAGTCAGGCCTCTCTCTCCAGACTACAGAGGGTTCAGAATGCGGCTGCTCGCCTGCTGACTGGTACACGAAAGCGGGAACATATCTCCCCTGTTCTCGCTTCTCTTCACTGGTTACCTATCATTTTAGGATTAATTTTAAGGTTTTTGTTTTTAAATCTCTTAATGGGGTAGCACCTAAATATCTGTCCGATTTGATTAAGCCGTATGCTCCGCTAAGAGCACTTAGGTCTGCTGACCATTTGCTTTTGGCTGTCCCTCAAAAGTTGAAGAGCAGGGGTGACCAGGCATTTGCAGCGGCGGCACCGAAGCTCTGGAATAGCTTGCCCCTCTACATTAGACAGGCTCAAACACTTGTTGTCTTTAAATCTAGCCTAAAAACATATTTTTATAGTCTGGCATTTAATGCTATGTAAGAGCTGCTTCCTTTTATTGTTTCATTGACTCTTATTGTCTTCTCTTTTATTGTTATTGGCTGTATCATTGATATTTTTTTTATTATTCTACGCATGTACAGCACTTTGATAAACACTTGTTGTTTTTTAAAAAGTGCTTTATAAATAAACTTTGACTTTGACTTTGATATCTCAGATCATTATCTAGTTTCGTGTATATTCCATATAGCTAAAGCTGTAAAGCCAACTCCTTGTTACAAATATGGTAGAACCATCACCTCGACCACAAAAGACTGCTTTATAAATAATCTTCCTGACTTATCTCAGTTCCTCAGCATATCCAATAGCTCAGAACAACTTGATAATGTAACAGAAACTATGGACTCTCTCTTTTCTAGCACTTTAGATACGGTTGCTCCTTTACGAAGATTAAGGAAAAGAGTCCAACACCGAGGTATAATGAGCACACTCGGGCCCTAAAGAGAGCAGCCTGGAAAATGGAGCACAGCTGGAGAAAAACAAAATTAGAGGTATTTTGTATTGCTTGGCGTGAAAATACTCTCTCCTACAGGAAAGCCTTAAAAACTGCTAGATCTCCTTACTTTACGTCTCTTTTAGAAGAAAACAAACACAACCCCAAGTATTTGTAGTGGACAGCACATTCCAGGGCCCAGTTTATGGCGGGGCCCCTCTCTGAGCACAATAGTGGACAAAGGTTTGCTACATTTTGATTGGATCTTGGTGGACTAACATAAGCAAACAGTCCAACGCCATCTGATAAAGATGCCAGGACAACAGCCAGACACCTCTTAAAGGGCAAGAAGAAGACCTTTGGTACAAAGCCCGGGAAGGACAGGACTTCTCATTGGTCAAAATGCAGTTTCTGCCCTTCACCCACCAACAGACTGATTCCTAAAGTTTTGGCCTGTGACCGCCATAAAAATTCCTTAGGATCTCTGGATGCAGCAGCAGTGGGTGAAACAAAGAGAGATCACAGAGATCCATCCAAATCCATTCATAACTACACTATAATGCCAAAAGTATTGGGTCGCCCCCTTCTAATGAACAGGTTTGACTACTTTAGTAATTTCTATGAGTACAAATCTTAATGTTAAAGCATATAATGATATTCTAGGAAATTGTGTGCTTCTAATATTATAGCAATAGTTTGGACAGGACCCTTTTCTATTCTAACATGACAATGTCTCTGTGTATAAGGCAAGGTTCAAAAAGAAAATGATTGATTCAGTCAGTGTGGAAGAACTTGACTTGTCTGCATAAAACCAAGTCCTAATCCCAGTTTAACACCTCTGATGTGACTGTAAATGCAGACCTTGAGCCAAAAACTCATCAACAAACACCAATGACTTGTACATACACTATAAAGACAAAAGTATTGGGATACCACCTTCAGAAAAATGCACTTCCAAATCTGTGGCAACAACGATGGGAACATAATTAATCTATTTAATAATTGTATTTCCATCTCTGTTGCAACAGTTTTGGAAGTGTCTAAAATGACTGTACCCACATGTACAAGTCATTGGTGTTTGGTGATGAGTTTTTGTTTTTGCCACCGGGAGCATGGGTTGGTGCATGCGCTTGGGCCCGGCTCTGGTGTGGGGGTCTTCGATGCATCGGTGCCTCCGCAGGGGGGGGGGGGGGGGGGGTCCAATAGAGGCGGGGTAAACGGGCTTTACCTGGGTGTCTTATTGTCTTATGTAGTTTGGGAACTGACTGGATGATGGGGTGGGGTAGTTTTTCCTCTGCTGTGGGGTCTGGTGGGCCGCCCCGGGCTGCCATGGGCCCTGGTCTGGATGGGCCTGGGCCCCCCGCCCTGGGCAGATTTGGGGTAACGGGGGTGCCTATGGGGGTCAGCAGGGGAGCTGGCTCCAGAGAGGGGGGGTATTTTGCCCCCTCTGATGCTTTCCTCCCCATCCCTAAGGCTTCACTTCTCCCGCTCCATCACACCAACACATAGGTAGGGTTTTGAGGTGCGGGCGCGTCGCTGGGATGCGGGGGAGGTGGTACTCCTCTGTCTCCTCGTGGCCGCCTGCATCTCAATTACACATTACAGCTTAGACATTCTCATTACTTACTGTCACATGACACATACATATAGGGCCTTGGGGGTGGGCACACTGAATGGCATCCGGAGGGCGGTCTGTTCATTCAGCCTTCCCTCTGGTGCCAGTGCCCACTTCTCAATTTTAAGTTGCACATAGACATTGAGGGCTCTAGGGAGGGGACGAGCTGACACAAGCTTGTGGAGGGTGCCCCTCCCCTGTTTTAAAGCACCCCTGTTTTAAAGCACCTTAGAACAACACACACCAACACTACATTTGAGCGGGTGGGGTGAAGCATGGGGTCTTTTTTTTATTATTTTTTATATTTTTTATTTTTTTTATCACACCCCTGTTCTCTGTTCTCTGTCTGGGGCCGGGGACTGTGAGGATGAGCTGGCCGCCCGGTCGGGGTCTGGGCTGTTGATTTTCTCTGCTGCTGTGGGGACCGGGGTGGTCTTCCTGTCCCCACGCCGGAGCGAAGGGGGTTCAGCTCCGGGATCGGGCGCTGACTACCCCTCTGGGGGTGGTGGTGCCTGGACCTAGGAGTATAGAGTGCATATGGGGAGTGTGAGTGTGGGTACCGTGTCCATTTTTGTGTGTCTACATGTCGGGCGAGGGTGTGAATATTCGTTTGCGTGTATGAGGGTGGGAACATATGCTTGTGTATATGTGTGCTTGTCGTCTACGTCTATGTGTCAGGTCGGGCCTTAGACTCCACCTCACTCATCATCTTAGTCGACCCCCACCCCACCACCATGCCCTGCCGGTGGAGGATGCCGCCGGTGCGTTGGTGATTTCTCGCGCCGGGGCAGGATGCTCGGGCGAGCGCCGGCCCACTCTCGGTGGTCGATTGGCGGGGCCTGGCCCTACTGGCCTTGCTGGGCCCCGATTGTGGGGTGGGGGGCCTTTGGGTCTCCGGGCCCAGGGCCCGGTCCGCCCTGGTGTGGTCGGCTGCCGGTGGAGCCTGCGGGCTTGCCGCAACGGCACCCTGGGGCGTCTACACTGTGGCTGTCGGAGGTCCCACCTTCGGGCTCTCCTCTGCCCTTTTCTGGGTGGAGGCCGCGGTTGTCCCTGCGGTGGTTCTCCTGGGGGTCCCGTGCCCTGGGGGGCCTCCGGATGTTTGGGGCCCGGGTCTTTTCCGTGCCTGCTTCATGCCTTGCGGGATGGGGCTGTTGTTCCCCACACACACTATTAAACATTTACATGGAGGAACCTTATGAACACAAGCGCGCTCACACACACTCAAGCATTCACATTGGTATAAAAACAGGTGCTCACAGACACACATTGTCTTGATCTGCTGTTGCTTCAAAACTTATTTTGTAATATTAGTTATGTGTGCTGCTCAATAACATTTAACATTTAGAATTTATTGTGATTCATACAGATGTTGGTTGTTGCTGCAGTCTCTTTGATGTTGTGTCTTCGGTTGTTTTCTTCTGTTGTTTTCTCTTTTTGTCAGCAGGTATCGAAGCAAATTGTCTTTTTTTTTTTGTGTGTTTTTTTTTTTTCCTCTCTCTCTCTATCCCCCATTCTCCTTTTTTTCTCTCTCTCTCTCCCCCTTCTCTGTTGACTTTCCCCACAACCTTTTTTTTCTTTCTTCTTTCTTCTTTCTCTCTTTTGTTTTCTCTGTCCCCTGGTCTTGTCTGTCACAGTGTGGTTAAGTAAAAGGGTACATAAAATTAAATTAATTAATTAATATAAAAAAAAGATAAAAAAAATAATAAAAATAAATAAATAAATATATTTAATTAAAAAAAAAAAGAAAAGGGAAAAAAAAGAAACAAGGCTGTGAATGATGATAGCATAGCCACGCATATGTACTGTCATGTGTTATCTGTGCTACTGACAGGCCAAAAAAAAAAAAAAAAAAAGAAGCACACAATTTCCTAGAATATCATTATATGCTTTAACATTAAGATTTGTACTCATAGAAATTACTAAAGTAGTCAAACCTGTTCATTAGAAGGGGGCGACCCAATACTTTAGGCAATATAGTGTATGTTTCAAACCTTAAAACTGATGCACACTACAACACACACATCTCATACTTATTCAGAGAAAATAAAATAAGTATTCTCAGTGACAGTGATGTGTAGTGCAACATCTTACACAAACTCAGCTGTTGATGGACAAATGAATGCATGCATGACAGTTCAATCTTCCTCCATCGTGTTTGGACTTAATGTGTTCGTAACATTGCCAAAGGTATTCTGGTTGTGGTTTGGTAAGTGAATGATGCATTGGTAAAACTTTAGTGACACTTTTCTAAATGTGTGTTTGGACTATGC
Organism: Aspiorhynchus laticeps; assembly: GCA_023376895.1. Lineage (NCBI taxonomy): Eukaryota > Metazoa > Chordata > Actinopteri > Cypriniformes > Cyprinidae > Aspiorhynchus > Aspiorhynchus laticeps. Next base: position 31,666,709 of record CM041808.1, on the reverse strand, counting down.
AAATAAGTTCCACAGGTGGATAGAAGGGTGGGCCACACCGTGTCCCCCCACTCTGATGGAAATAGCCAATCACAGCCTGGAAATGGAGAAGTGTCAGATTGCAATCCCCTCCTCACCAGAAAGAGATAAAGGTACCTTCCCAAAAGACACTCCTTGTTCTGAGTCTGAGCCCTGCAAGGGTGAGACAATAGCAGATCAACCTCCATTCTGAGTCTGAGCCCTGCAAGGGTGAGACAATAGCAGATCAACCTCCGTTCTGTGTCTGAGCCCTGCAAGGGTGAGACAATAGCAGATCAACCTCCGTTCAGAGTCTGAGTCCTGTTACTGGGAAGGCAGCAACAGAAACAACCCGTTCTGAGTCTGAGTCCCAAAAGGGAGAGACACTAACAGAAACACCGAAACCTCTGGCCGTGAGGGAAGAGGCATCAACAGATACAAAGTCCTGAGTCTCCAGCTTTGAGGCAGCAACAGATACGACCACGTTCTGAGCCTCCAGCCTGCGAAGAAAGAAATAATCTACGTTCAGATTTCTTAGCCTTCGTCCAGCGATACAACAACAGATGCAGCACATCCTGAGTCACCATCCTAGAGAGACAACGAGGATTGACCAAATTCTGGGTCTCGAGCCCAGAGAGGCAGAAGACACAAAGACATTTGCAAGAAGGTTAAGCTCCGGCGAGCAAACCTTCACTCCAAGGTACATTTGCTTGCGTGTTCCAGGCTAACAATCTTCTGCACCTACTCCAGGGCCACATCTGCGTGTTCCCGATTTTAGGATTTTTTTATTTTCCGACCTCTGAGGGACGACCCATGTGATTTGCGTAGATCCAAGCTTTTTTATTTATTTTATTTTTTTTGAGGGGGGGGGGGGGTTGGTTGGTTGGTTACTGCATGATGATTGAAATCACACAAATGGCCTCGAGCTATTACCTAAATAAACTGCGAAAATATTGTTTTCTAAAGCATCATGGACGGAATGATCCTGAGAGCGCTGTACGAGCTCGCGGCACCATCTGCAGGACAGTTAAAAGCATTCAAATGATTCAAAGCGCAAGATTCAGTGCTGAAGCGTGTTACTCGACCCGGTGATTTTTTTTATGAATGGCGCTGAGAATTTGAGATTGCTAGTGCTGTCATAAAACTCCCAATGATTGTGTTGTAATTTATATAATAGGCTGTAGTCTGACGTGCTACATGTCTGCTGTTACAATACTGTTTTTTGTTTCGAATCACTGTTAGTGCTAGCTGTGCTAGCATTTAGGAATGCAACATTCGTCATTAGAAACGTTTATAAATATGTTGTTGTTTACAAAGAAGTTTCAGTGTCACATGATCCTTCAGAAATCATTCTAATATGCTGATTTGCTGCTTAAGAAACATTTCTCATTATTATCAATGTTAAAAACAGTTTTGCTGCTTAATATTTTTGTGGAAACAATGATACTACTCAAACATTTGTATAAGATTTAAAAAAGCGAGAGAAATTAATAATTTTATTCATGCATGAAAGTGATAAAAAAGTGAGTGAAGACATTTAAAATGATTTAGTATAAATGGGGCAGCGAGGTGGAACGCAGGAGTTGGGCAGAGTGTGCGTGAGTAGGGCCTTTGATGGTGCTCTCGAACTGCCCACTGCTGCCCGCTGGCGACAGAGGAGGATGAGTGTGATCCAGGTCTGGCCCGTTCGCAATTCTCTGTGCCTTCTTGGGACCCAGAGACAGAGGAAACTGCCCTTTATGTTTAGTTTGTTGAACAAAACAAAACAAAAGATTCTCCACCCGGCCCTCCTCCGTGGGAAGGAGTGGCGTGTACACCATCTCCCCAAGAGCAGCTCCCTCCATCTCTAGGTCGCCTGTCTCAGAGCCTCTTGCTCTTTCGCTTACTGCCAGGTTTGGAAGGGGCCTGGATGGGCGGGGTGGCTGCCTTGTGAATGGCTCCACGGCAGCTGCTTACCCTTGGCGACGAGCAGGCTGAGAGGCTGTGGCCGGCGGACATGTGAAGGCAGCAGCTGCAGGATGTACTTAATCTCCACCGAGAACTGCTGGGTGAAGTTCTCAACTGCGTCACCGAAGAGACTGGTCTGGGACACGGGGACACTGAGGAACCGAACTTTGTCAGCATCCCTCATGTCGGCCAAACACAGCCAGAAATGGCACTCCTGGACCACAAGCATGCACATCGCTGGGCCCAGAGAACTCGCTGTGACCTTTGTTGCTTGAAGCATGAGGTCAGTTGTGGTTCAGAGCTCTTTCAGAACCTCCGTATTGTGACCACCCTCGTGCAGGTCTTTCAGTTCTTTAGCCTGGTGGACCTGCAGTAACGCCATAGTGTGTAGGGAAGAGGCAGCTTCTCCACAAGCCACATAAGCACCACCAGTGTGACCAGACGAGTACCTACAGGCTTGGGAGGCGAGGCACAGTTTGCCCCACCAGGTGGAGGCAGTATTAGGGCACAACTGCATCACTACTGACCGCTCCACAGGGGGGATCTCTGTATACCCCTAGCTGCACCACCGTCGAGAGTGGTAAGGAAGGACCCAGTCAGCAAACAAATTTGGCCCAGATTTGGCATGCATCTGGCACAGCTGGCATTCATCCGGCACTGGCATACAGCATGTGGGCCAAACATGGCCCGGGTTTGGCAGAGGTGGTACCGGGTTTAGGACGGCACACAAGACATGGGCCAGATGTCAAATGTAGTATTTGGCCCAGATGTCAAATGTAGATATGTGGGCCACATAAGTATTGCCGATCTTGACCCACATTTAAAATCCATTTCAAATATTTTTGACTAAAATCCCAATGTTTTCCCATACAGAAAGGTAATATATTCACATATACAACCCCAAATCAGAAAAAGTTGGGACAGTATGGAAAACGCAAATAAAAAAAGAAAGTAGTGATTTCTAAATTTACTTTGACTTGTATTTCATTGCAGACAATATGAACACAAAATATTTCATGTTTTGTCTGGTCAACTTCATGTCATTTGTAAATATACATCCTTTCCTGTCATTGAGACCTGCAACACATTCCAAAAAAAGTTGGGACAGTAAAGCATTTACCACTTTGTAGTGTTGCCATTCCTTTTCACAACACTTAAAAGACGTTTAGGGACTGAAGACACCAAGTGATGAAGTGTTTCAGGTGTAATTTTGTCCCATTCTTCCTGCAAACAAGTCTTAAGGTGGGCAACAGTACGGGGTCTTCGTTGTCGCATTTTGCGCTTCAAAATGCGCCACACATTCTCTATTGGAGACAGGTCGGGACTGCAGGCAGGCCAGTCAAGAACCCGTACCCTCTTCCTCCGCAGCCAGGACTTTGTAATGTGTGCAGAATGTGGTTTTGCATTGTCTTGTTGAAATATGCATGGACGTCCCTGGAAAAGATGTCTTCTTGAAGGCAGCATATTGTGCTCTAAAATCTCTATGTACTTTTCAGCATTAATGGTGCCATCACAGAAGTGCAAGTTACCTTTGCCAAGGGCACTGACACAACCCCATACCATGACAGACCCTGGCTTTTGGACTTGTTGCTGGTAACAGTCTGGATGATCCTTTTCTTCTTTGGTCCGGAGCACACGACGTCCATTCCTCCCAAAAAATACCTGAAATACTGATTCATCTGACCACAGTACACTGCCACAGTACATCTTTCCACTGTGTGATGGTCCATCCCAGATGCCTCCGAGCCCAGAGAAGTCGACGGCGCTTCTGGACACTGTTAACATAGGGCTTCCTTTTGGCACAGTACAGATTTAACTGGCATTTGTGGATGTAACTACGTATTGTGGTACTTGACAAAAGTTTGCCAAAGTAGTCCTGAGCCCATGTGGTGATATCGTTTATAGATGAATGACGATTCTTGATGCAGTGCCGCCTGAGGGATCGGAGATCATGGTTGTTCAGCTTAGGCTTGCACCCTTGTCCTTTACGCACTGAAATTCCTCCAGATTCCTTGAATCTTTTAATTATGTTATGCACTGTTGAAGGTGAAATATCCAAATCTCTTCCTATCTTTCTTTGAGGAACATTGTTTTTAAACATTTCAATAATTCTCTCACGTATTTGTTGGCAAACTGGCGATCCTCGGCCCATCTTTGCTCCCAAAGGACTAGACCTTTCTTGGATGCTGCTTTTGTACCAAATCATAATTACAATCACCTGTTGACATCAACTGTTTCAAATCACATCATTATTTAACCAATTTACCTCATTACTAGCCCTAAATTGCTCCTGTCCCAACTTTTTTTGGAATGTGTTGCAGGTCTGAATGACAGGAAAGGATGTATATTTACAAATGACATGAAGTTGACCAGACAAAACATGAAATATTTTGTGTTCATATTGTCTGCAATGAAATACAAGTCAAAGTACATTTAGAAATCACTACTTTCTTTTTTTTTATTTGCGTTTTCCATACTGTCCCAACTTTTTCTGATTTGGGGTTGTATGTGAAACACTGTTAAATATATTGAAATATATTTTTATAACATAAAGCTCATATTGTGTGTTTAGATGTGAAATTATATTCATGCCTCATATGATATTATATGATATAAGATATTATATCTTATTTTATAGAATATCCTGTTGTTTTATATATATTTATATACAACTGACCTCAAACAATGTTTTGCATTCACATTCTGATTCAATTTACAGTTTGATGTAGGCCTACTATCCACTTAAACATTACATGAAGTTTCAGGACATTTTATTTGACTTTTATGTACTATTTATGTGAATGCGTAACTTTGATGTGTTTTAGACCATGTTGGCCAATCAGAAGCCTGAAAAAGTTTCCAGTAGGCGGAGATAACAGCGCAGGCTCCGACGTCACAAGCCAAAAACTCCGGTTTCGCTGTCTACAGGATAACCGGAGTTTTAGAAAAGCGGAGGAGGTTACCATGGTAACGGCATCAACTCACTCAGCTGACAAGTAGCAAGAGTCTGCCTCTCTGCTGTTTTCACTGCTTTCAGGTAAGTTTAGT